>CM042673.1:42465172-42514823 GCA_023638005.1 Forsythia suspensa | reverse complement strand
TTAGGTAAAAGAAGAAAAACTATTTGTTATTCTTCATTTTTGGGGGGTATATTTGATTATTATTTTTTTTTATTTTTTATCTTTTGCTTTTTGTTTATTTAAAATGGAGGACAATTTCGTCATAAATGACCTACTATGTCTATTTTTTTCAAACGTTGGGAGATGTCTGGTGCTATTTTTAAAAGTTATAGATATATCTCTTACGTTTTCAAAAGATTGTGGACCAAATATGCTAGTTTCTATTACATTATATAAAATTTAAACTTTTATTTTATGGTTATAACAAAAAAAGAAAAATAACTTTGTCACAAACTTGATAATTAAATACTTTTATTTAATTAAGCTATTCATTTATTAACTACAAATATTAAATCTCCAACTCGTTTTATTATTATTCGAAAATAAAGAACACATAATTTTTAAATTAACTTTTATTAGTATTTTTATGTTAAATAAAAACATAATAAGATTGTTTGAATGTCATAAAATTATATACGTCATTTTTATTTTAATTTTTATTTAAGTTTTTCACATCACATATTAATTAAATATGCTTAAACCATAATGCTTTTACATCTTTTCTCTTAATTAAAAATTTAATTGACAAGACAATAATGAATCAATCATATATTTAGTACACTAAATTAAATATTATTAAGAGCTTGTTTGATGTAGTTTTTTGAAGTTTTTTATAAAAAGTTGATGAAATGTAGGATTAAAATGTTAATAAAAATGTGGTTAAAATTAAATTGTTGACTTTGATTATAGTTTTTTAGTAGAACCAAACAAGGGTTAAATAAAAGTACTAGACTCATTTGCACATTTTGTAAATGTTAAAAATCCAATTGTAATTTTATCTATTTAAAATTAAGGACGTATTGATTTGTTTTAATCAAATAGGATCAATGTGTGCTAAAATACATAGGTTAAAGATGTTTGTGCCAAACAATAAGTGTTAGGAGCATTTCCACGTTGAGGGTAAAGGTTAGGGAGTATTTATGTCAAATTCCATTAATAAACCAAATCAAAGGGTAAAATAGTAAATACACAATCGTCAAAGTCCAGCATAGTGGTGTCAATCCGGGTTAGGCGGGCGGGTCGGCCCACCTCTCGATGAGGAGCCTGTGCAGAACGCCGCGTTCGAAAAAGCCCGCGCCACACTACGGGTTCTTGGGCCGGGTCCAAATTGACCGAAATTTTTTTTTCAAAAGCCCGGCCCACCCATTGGCCCATACTGGGTCGAGCCCATATGGGCAGCGGTTCGATCCGGTTCGGCCGTATGAATAAAAATTAATTTTTTGAAATTACTAAAAAATTTAGTTTCTTATTGTAATTCAAAAAAAAATGTTTACATATATAACAAAAATGTGTTAAATTACTAAATAAAAATAAATAATGATGATAAATTCACATTTGTTAATTTTTTAATTCAATTCTATTTTTATTTATATATTTAAAAACTAAAAACGATGAATCATCATCGCATTTTTCACTTTAATTTCTACATTTGTTTTTTTTATTTTTATTTTTAAATATCATTTCAAATATGAAAGTTTGAATTTTTCATCTTTTTTTTTAAAAAATCAAAATGGTTCGGGGTCCTACCACGGTTGGCCTCTTGACCGTGAACACCATGGGTTAAGGCCACCGGCCGTGAGAACACCGCCCGGTTCACGGGCCGGCCCATGATTCCGGGTCGAGGCGGGTGGGCGATGCGGTTGATCGGCCCGCCCGTCCTGACACCTCTAGTCCAGCATTATACCTCATGTCATTGGAGTATGGGACAATGGATTGAGAATTAATGATCCAAATTTAATTTAATTTATTTTTTTACAAAATCATTTTCAAAGTGGTAGTTATTTTGTCCAGTCCATCAAGTTTCCGGTGGTGGCTCAACTCTCAAGAAACGAAGAAATTCTAGCTTCTTGTCAGAGAAAGTATATATCGTATTATATATATATATATATATATATATATAGAGAGAGAGAGAGAGAGAGAGAGAGCGTGTATGTGTAAGAGAGAGAAGATCAAATGGGCAGAGCGTTTGTGTATGTAATAGTGGGAGGAGGAGTGGTAGCTGGATATGCAGCCCATGAATTTGTTAAAAAAGGCGTTTCTCATGGTGAACTTTGTATAATCTCTGAAGAATCGGTATATATTTTCTCGTATTTCGATATTATTTAGTAATTTTTACTCCATTTATTTGGCGATAATTTGTAGTTTTACTGTTTGCATTTTGTTGTTGAACTTAGGTATGGTCTAATTCTGAGTGCAATTATCGTGCCGATGTTTTGAATTTGAATATGATGTATTAGTTTTTGTGTTTTGTTTATATTTGCTTATTCTTCTGAATTTTATGAATTGGGATTGTGCCAATTTCTATAAGTTATTTTCTCCAATTGCATCATGGGAATTATTGACTTGGGAAATTCTGGTATCTGGTTTTGGCTGAAATCGTGGTGTAGGTTTGGTACGCCATACTAAATATGACTAAGTCTCCAGATACTCCTTTTATTGACAGTTTGTTTTCAAATAAACATCTGTCTTAGGAGCACTGGAATAAGAATTTAGCATTTGGATTAGCATAACATAGCATTCCTTTCGTCCCGAACTTCATTTGGACCCTTACTTCCATGTATGAAAAAGCTTTTCTGTATCAAGTTTGAGTTGAAAGTATTATTATCATATCATATCTAAAAATTGAAGTGTTATCTAAAAATTGCCTATATTTCCCAAAATCAGTTTTGAGTTGGAATAGGCTGACTCATTGAACACTTACCAAAAAAAGACAAATTATAAATAAGTAAAGGTTGGCCTATTTGAACTCTAACTTATGGCGACCAAAGGTTGACTCATTTGAATTTGTAGAGATTGTGCATTTTATATTCCCCTTTTGGAATTTGTGAAACTAAGGAAATTCTGCGAATACCAGAAATCTGAGAAGTTAATGGGGTTTTGGGCACTGAGTAAAAATCCTAAAACAATTGTTATATATGCCAGTATTATGGCACATTTTCTGTTTACTCGTGAATCTTGATGTTTGCCAGTTCATCCCGATCCTCTTAACGTCCATTAAATATAGATAATAACATTATTAAGTAATTGCTAGAGTTTCTCAGTTCAAGACATTCTAATGTGCTCGGTGGAAAGTAGTAAAGTCTTGAGAGGGATACTCTATCAATAATGCTTTAGCCTTTTTATTACTTGGATATGCTATTGATTCTCGCACACTTTTGTAGGTTGCACCCTATGAAAGGCCTGCATTAAGCAAAGGTTATTTACTTCCAGAAGGTAATTTCTCCCCTCTAGATTCCTGAATCAATAAGTGTCTCAGATTTCCTTCACAAGTCATAATGTACATCTTACAAGCCAATATATCTTGCAGCATTAATAAAATTCTGTCTCCTTTTGGAATAATGAAAGGTTCAGTAGTCACAGAGTTAGTAGCCTTTCATTAGGTTGGAGGTTCAGATGTCCCCTTTCAAAAATCCACTATTTCAAGAAAATGTTTTCTTGGATGAATGTTGGTGTTATTACTGGAAATTATTCCAATGTCTGATCATTGATTTCATCGTGTTATTTCACTGTGTTGTCCTTGAACTAAAAGCATAATGCAATTGAAGAGATCACTTGGATACATATAAAACAAGTTCACCAGTGAGCAATTTCAAAAATCATGTAGTGATATTTTATTTGGGTTGAAAATATTCCATTTTATTTGAACTGTAGAAATGATCTTAATGCTTCAACAGGTAAAATCTAGACTGTGGCTGTGCCCTATATAAATCAATTGATGCATTCCATTGTTTTTAAGGCATTACATTCCTTATAATGGAGAGTTAGTCCTTGCACTATTGTACTGCAGTTTTTGTGAAATAATTAATTTTGGGTAAAATACTTTAAAAGCATGTTTGTCTATTGCGTTTATTCTTTTCTATTTCTTGGATGTGCTTATGTAGTTATTATTATCCTTTAGTATTGTTAATCCGAGTGTTAGAATGATCCTTATAATGAAGAGTTAGTCCTTGCACTCTTGTACAATGACAATACCACTGCAGTTTTTATGAAATAATTAATTTCGGGTAAAATACTTTCAAAGCATGTTTGTCTATTGCATTTATTCTTTTCTATTTCTTGGATGTGCTTATGTAGTTATTATTATCCGTTAGTATTGTTAATCCGAGTGTCAGAATGAGGATTTAACACTGTATGTGACTTAACCCTCTGTATTTGTCATTACATGCAGATCCTGCTCGCCTCCCATCATTTCATTGTTGTGTAGGTTCCAATGAGGAAAATTTAACCCCAAAATGGTACAAGGAACATGGTAATTCTACCTCCCGTTCTGGCTTCTGATTTACATTTCTGAAGGAGTCATTAGATGTCACGAGTTTTTCTACTTAGGTGATATGTAAAGAAAGTGCCTTTAAAATGTTCTTTCTATCTTTATCATCGATTCATCGTGCATTCTTTTTACTCCTTCTCCCGGTTGTCTATTGGTTCTACTGCCATCAAATGAGACAATTGTCATATAATTGAACTTTTATTGGATGCACTTTAAAGTTGGCTTTCAACAAATAACGGGTATATAATTTTTTCCCGATGTCCTAACACGTGGAATTTTTATAAATAGATGGCATTGAGATTTGAGCATAAACCTTTGCCTGCTCTAATGCCATATAAACCACCGCATCTAAAAGCTCAAGCTTTTAGAGAGTGGATGAATTATTGATTTATATTTTATCTTTGACAGCATATTCACTTCTGCAAACAATAAAAGAGTCCAATACTATAAAAAATTTCTCTTAACATTCTTATTGTAAACGAGACTGGAGAAATCAGAACTACTTGTAAATGAGTTTATGATTTCTGTTAAAAACTGTGATGAAGGCAGTACTCATTTAGACCTTCAAATTTCTTAGAGATGATTAGCCCAAATTAGCTCATTTATATCTCAGATGCTAATTTATCTCCTAAGGTACTGGAGACAATGAAAAGATTCTTGAGTGAGGTGATTTGTGCCTTCCCCCTTCCCCCTTCCCCCTTCCCCCTTCCCCAGGTTACAATCTTTACATTGATTTGTTTGTGATTGACTTCCATGCAAATAGATCTTGATATCAGTTTCAAAACTGTAACTTTTCATTTTTCTGATTTATTTTGGGATTATTTTAACTGAACAAGATATTATTTTTTATTATTAATTACGTTCTCCGAATTGTAATTCTTTAGGTATTGAATTGATTCTTGGAACACAAGTTAAGTCTGCTGATGTGAGGCGCAACACCCTACTAACTGCGACAGGAGAAACCATAAGCTACAAAATTCTCATTGTTGCAACAGGTGCTCGGGTATTGAAACTAATCTTTTCTGTTTACCTCTGTTGCACTTGATAAACAGATTATCTAATCGTGGCTCGACTTAGGGAAGCGATTTTCCTCTGAAGAACATAAGAAAATGGAGAAAAAGTGTTCCACCAATTTTATTTTGAAGTTTTTATTCCCACCTTTCATGATTGACCAAGAATACGCCTGCTCTGGTTCTTTTTAATAATTGGAACTACTGCAAAACTAATCTTTTCAGAATTTGAATTTGTGATTAAAAGTATTTTACACTGTCTTACATATTGATTATCCAATTAGAGAAGGAATCAACAAATTTTCGACTCTGATTGATTGGCACGTGTTATTTATAGCCTTTGAAGCTGGAAGAATTTGGGGTGAGTGGATCTGATGCGGCTAATGTGTGCTACTTACGAGATTTGGCAGATGCAGATAGACTTGTAAATGTTATGCAATCCTGTAGTGGTGGAAATGCTGTTGTCATTGGTGGAGGCTATATAGGAATGGAATGTGCTGCATCTTTGGTGATAAACAAATTAAACGCCACTATGGTTTTCCCGGAGGCACATTGTAGTAAGAAATTTTATTCGCTGTCCGCTCTTCTACTTCATTTCCAGTTTTAGTTTTTGAAGTTCCATTATGTGGTCAAATGTAGTTGGAATATGGCATGTTTGGTAAGATGAGCAAGACATTATTAAGGAAGAAAAAGAACTTCAAATCATGTCCCTTGTTACTGAACACATCCTTAATGAATTGTGATGTATATTTTTGTTCTTCTTTGTTTTGGGAAGAAATGGGAGATAATTGATACAATAAAAAATCTCTATAGTCATAATGTTGGAAAACTTAATAGAGGTGTAGTTACAAAAATTATTGTTTTGACTCAGTTATCTTTAGTGCAAATGGATAGAGGTAAAATATGCACCACATTCATAATTAATTAATGGAGCATGTCAAATCCAAGGTATAAACATTGATAAAAGAGATGGACATAGCTTTAAAAAGCTAGTACATGTATCTATGTAGCGTTGGAAATATGCATAAGTGATTATAAAAGTCTTAGCTGTGGTAACAACTCTAAACAACAAATCATTGTCCCAGACAACTTTAAATAAATATATTATTTCATCTTAAACATTTAATATAACATAACATATATTTTTTGCAATATACATATAATTATTACTATGTGGATGCAAGTTCCTTAAGACGAGACCTAGAAAGACTATAACTTATTACAATGTGAAGCTTATTCTTATTTATAAGTGGCCCAAGTTGGGACCAGAATTTTTATGACTACATGGAAGTTATTCCTATATAGAGTATTACTAAAGAGAGGTCTTACTATAATATGCAATACCTCATTGTTCCCGAATTAGATACTAGTATTAGAATATCCATTATTTTCTAGCGTCAAAATATCAATGGCCAAAAAATGTGGGACTGAATACTGGCTTGCAGCGACCGTTTTTCCAGTCAGGAAAAAGTGTTACTTCTTTGCAGTGGAGGTTATGTTCATTAAATTCCGTATGCACATTCTTTCATATTTTATCCTTTTGTTGAATTTTTTGTCTTTTTTGGTGTAGTGGCCCGTTTATTTACCCCCAAGATTGCCAATTATTATGAAGAATTTTACAAGTCTAAAGGAGTGAAGTTTATCAAAGGAACTGTCTTGACATCATTTGATTTCAACACAGATGGGAAGGTAAAATCTTTTTGCATTTTCTGCTATAAAATCTATAATACGATAAAATTTCTCATTTACTACTCAAAACAGAGCAACTTAGTCCAACACATTGCTGTTGAATGTTCTTTGCACTGCTCAACTGTAGCACAAGGTCCACAAGGATAACAAGCATAAGCACTTCGGCTAGGCTTCCTCGCACCACCCCCACAACTCTTCATTCTAAAAAATGATAGGTGTAATCATAGCCATTAAAAAAGTAAAATAAAATTTCATTACAGAGAATTTTTTATCGGATGTACGTCCAAAGTGATATTGGCTTTTCATGACTGCTTTTCAGCACTCTTCGGTTTTTGCAATTTCACTTTGTTTCGACTCTCGTACTAATTGCATTGTATCGACAAACTTCCGAAGCAGGTCACTGCCGTTAATCTCAGAGACGGAAGTAAGCTTCCAGCAGATATGGTTGTGGTAGGGATTGGTATCCGTCCGAATACAAGTCTGTTTGAAGGCCAACTGACCTTGGAGAAAGGTGGGATCAAAGTGAATGGCAGGATGCAATCAAGCAACAGCTCGATCTATGCTGTTGGGGATGTCGCTGCATTTCCAGTCAAAATTGTTGGAGAAACACGAAGGCTCGAGCATGTTGACTGTGCACGAAAGTCGGCAAGGCATGCAGTGGCAGCAATTATGGAACCAGAAAAGACAGGTGAATTCGACTACCTGCCATTTTTCTACTCGAGAGTCTTCACATTGTCTTGGCAATTTTACGGGGACAATATCGGGGAAGTTTTCCATTTCGGGGATTTCTCGGGAAAGACATTCGGGGCCTACTGGATACATAACGGTCACCTAGTCGGGTCGTTCCTCGAGGGTGGAACTAAAGAACAATACGAGGCTATAGCGCATGCCACAAGGCTGAAACCTGCAATTGAAGACTTAACAGAGCTAAAGAGGCAGGGTTTGGGTTTTGCCTTGTCCGTGAGTCGGAAACCTCCCCAATCACAGCCTATTAATGTTGGCGACTCGGGTCTGGATCTGGATCTGGATAAAAAACCTATATACGCATGGCATGCAACTGCTGGAGTTATTGTAGCCGCGACTATTGCAGCCTTTGCTTATTGGTATGGTAGGAGGCGAAGAAGGTGGTGAATATATTGTTTTTTACAGCATTGCACGTTTGAAGAAATAAAAAAATCCTACACTGCAATGCTCATGTTGTAGCGTTTTTGGAGGAACGAGATCCATAAATACTCGATTTTACATTATAATTTCATCTCCGAGCAGGAAATGGCTCGAATTATTGTTATCATGGATAAATTTTTAACACGATCTATACATATTGTTTCACATATATGGCTTCAAATCTTGGTCGAGATTGAATTCTCGGAATTGAAATGTAGTGCTTATGGCAACATATTAGCATTTACATTCTGCAAGAACCCACAACAGAATAATGTCTGGTTCGCAAACTTATGTATGCATATAACATAGAATTCCATTGAATAACTTAGAAGTACTGACTAAAGAGAAGATTACTTTGTATACTTATATTAACTCCTTAAAGAAGAGTTTTCATATAGTTCTAAGTATTTTAGACTATATTTATTGAGTTTTTATTTATTTTCGTGATTGTAAAACGAAAATCCTGAACTCAAGTTAGATTGGTAAAATTGGAAAGTAAATGAAAAGAAATTAAAGTTTTGAAGTGAATATCAAGAGTTGGTAGATAACAAAGAAAATAAAATTATGAAGTTTAAGATGCTTTAAAGTGAGAATAAAGAGTTGAAGTGAAATAATAAACACCAAAAAGTCAAAGAAGCAAATTGAGAAACTTATAATTAGAGCATGTGAGAAAATTAGAGTACAAGTTTGGTACAAAATTCTCCATAAGGCAAATGATATATCATTGGAGAGATAATTGAATTACGAGTCCAACACTTTTTACAGATCTCAATTCGAAGTCTCTTACGAGAAGTTATGACCGTTCGAATACCAGTCGCCAATAAACACCTTTCGAGCGAGTGGGCCTTCAATGAAAAGAACAACACCTTCAATATGCTCGAGTGAACGGCCCAGAAGGGCAAATTCTGCTATGTTATGACTCTTTTAGGGGGTCATTTTGGAAAGCCTTGGCACGAATTTTTAACCCTAAATTGACACACACACACACACGCACGCACACGCACACACAAACTCTTGTACATTTTGGAAGTGGAATTTTGGAGAAAAAAGAAAGAAGCAAAATACAATATTTTCACAAGAATTTCTTCATCCAAGCAAGTTTCTTGGGATTTCAAGCAAGCAAAAGTTGGAATTCTTGGACACTCCATTGAAGACATTCAAAGGGGACAAAATTAATCTTCAACCTTCTTCTAGTAATCAAATATTCCAGATGATGAATTCTCAAATTTTGAGAATTATTATGTATTTTTGTACTCCAATAATATAGGCTAAAATTCTTTGTAGTATGGATGATGATGTAAACCATATATTGAAGTTTTAATTCAATGATTTTTGTTTCTAATCTTAATTTGTGTTTGTTTGATTTATGTCATATTTTTAATATCCGTTTGAATGATTGACCAATGTTTGTGACTTAATTTGCTTTTGGGAGGTTCGAAATAAGTTTAGCTCATTATGGCCTTAAACACTAAGTCTTTTAGAAGTTAGGAATAGTCTTCTATGCTTGATGCAATGAACGTAGATAATCTTGTTGTCAAATGTGTTTTATATATTCAAATTTGAGTCATATATGAAAATATGTTTAATTCTACTTAGAAGAGATAATTAGAAAACTTAGGATTGTCAGTTGTCAATTTAAGCATAAATTAAATTAAAAGTGAGATTTTGATAATTATAATAGATACTACTGGTGGAGTTGGGTTTCTAGCATAACTCATTTACTTGATTTTTATCCAAAAATCATATTTGCATTTAGTTTAAATCGTAGTTATAGTCTAGAAAATTTCATAATCTATTGATCTAAATATTTTTTGTGGGTATTCGATTTAAGCTCGAATTGATTGAAATTAAGCTAAAGTCTAAATTTGAGTGGGAATGAATAATGATACTTTCTTACTCACTTTACTATTATTTATCAATGAACTCGTACGCTTGCGAGATTTTGCCGAACAAGTTTTTGGCGCCTTTTTCGGGGATTAAGATATTTAGCTTAAGTTTTTTTTTTTTTTTTTACTTGAATTCGAATTTTTCTTTTTATTCTTTTTAATTTTTTTTTTAAATTATACTTCGATTTTTTTTTTTTTTTTTTATCTTTTCAGGCGTTAGTAATCGGTGTATGCAAAATTTAGATGATCTCAAACTTTTGCCATTTGATTTTGAGATTGAAAGAACTTTTATACATTGAAGAAGAGAACAAAGAAAAGCACACCAAAAACAACAACAGGTCATCATGGCAGACGAAAAAGATCAAATTGTAAAAATTGATGAGGATAATTTACTGATTAGGGAATTCATAACCTAATTGGTCGTTCTAAATTGATCAAGTTTAGCATATCATCTGTATGGGTAGCTGAATTTTCAATTACGCCTGGATGTGATCAATTTATTACAAAATCATTTGCAATTCTATTGGAAATCAATGAAATTCCACATGGCCACATTTCCAGCTTTCTAGAGCTCTGTAGTAACTTCACTTACCAAGTGGTGAATAACGTCATTAGAATGAGATTGTTCTCACATACACTAAGATATGGAACGAGAGAGGTGTCAGACTCTCATCTCGCTGGCAATATTACTACATAGAACGACCTAGTTCAAATGTTCACCATTAAATATTTCCCACCAGCTAAAGTTGTCAAGCTAAAGCACAACGTATCTATATTTAGGCAGCTAGATTCAAAAAAAATTCATGAAGCTTGGGAGAAGTTTAAGGAATTACTATGCAAGTGCCTGAATCATGACATCAAAAAGGGACTTCAAGTCCAATATTTTTATACATGATTATTTCCAACCAGTAGATATGCGGTTAATTCATCATCCAATAAGTCCATTAAGACAAAGACAGTCCGAGAGACATGAATTATTTGAACGAATGGCTGAAACTATTGCTATGTGGCCATTAAAAAGGAAAAATCTGAGAAAAATAGCAGGACTTCACAACGTTGACGCCATTTTAGCATTATCTACTCAAATGGAAACTCTGACAAGAAAGATGGACATCGTCACTCAGTTAGTCAACATGGTACACAGTCATAATCTGGTTGTGAAGGGTGCAGATTAAATAACTAGATTTCAGCTTGTCCATTGACCACCATTTTTACATCTAATCCCGAAAAGTTCAGCTATGCACAAAATCTTCCACTCCAGCAAAATAATTCCTATTCCAACACTTATAATTCGGGATAGATAAATCATCACAACTTCTCTTGGAATAACAATAAAAAACAGGAAAATAAAATCAAGGTAAACCACCAAAGTTCGAGCAGCAGCAACACGAGAAAATGCCTTTGTTGGAAGACTTAATTTATCAGTATATTACAAAAATTGATAACACTTTACAACACCAACAGGCATCCATAAAGAATTTAGAGACTTAGGTAAGACAAATTGCTACAATATTATCTGAGAAACACTTGGTACTCTACCTAGTAACATCGAAACAAATCTACGAGAACAGGTTAATGCCACCACCATGCAGTGAAGTTTAGCTACCCGAGATACATATGAAAATGCTAGTTGCTAAAGAAGACAAAATACCTATCATAGACGAGAAATAAGTGGAAATGTCTAAACGAACACCAAAAAAAAGTCACGAACATAATTCAGACACTCCACATGTTAAGGGAACCGTTCATATCAAGGCATATGTGCCCCATATACCATTTCTTCAAAGGTTCCAAAAACACAAACTGGATAAGCAGTTAACAAAATTCCTTGAAGTCTTGAAGAAGTTGCACATCAACATCTTCTTCATTAAATCATTAGCTAAAATGCCAATATATTTAAAAGTCATAAAGGTGATATTATCGAAGAAGAAAAAACTTGAAGAGTTCAAGACAATGACTTTAACTAGGGAGTGTAGTGCTATATTGTTGAATAAACTGCCTCTAAAGTTAAAGACGTCGGGGAATTCAACATTCGTTGCACCATAAGTACCAGTTTAAATTTTAATGCTTTATGTGATTTAGGTGCAAGTATTAACTTGATGACCCTTTATGTTTACAAGAAATTAGGTTTGGAGAATTTCAAAGAAACTACAATAACTCTTCAGCTAGCTGACAGGACGATCAAGTATCATCGGAGTATGGTTGATGATGTGCTCATCAAAGTAGGAAAATTTATATTCCCAATTGACTTCGTTATCTTGGATATTGAGAAAGACCGGGACATGCCAGTGATTTTGGACCGACCATTTCTAGACACCAGTCGAGCCTTGATCGATGTGGAGAAATGTGAGCTAATCTTGATTGTGCATGATGAACAATCAAAGTTCAATGTATCCACTTCGCTCAAGCAACTATACAATCTCGAGGTTTGTCTCATGATCGACAAAGTAGTGACAATGAATGGTGGTAAAATGTACATATCAGAAGTGAAGAGCTCAGACCAAAAGAAAAGCTAGAAAGCCGTTGTGAGTAGAATTTGGTGAAAATGATAAACAAAAGTTTGGAGGGTGAAGGAAAAATCTTGTAAAGTCGAAAATTGTAAGCAATGCAAGGCCTCCAAAGCCCGATTTGAGCCGCCGTGAACGATCATTTTTACAAAGTCAATAATGACCGTAAACAAGAGTTTATTGGAAAGCAACCCAATTTGTAACCCTTTTATTTACTAAATTTTTAGGTAGAATTTTGCTATCAGAGTGCAATTTGAGCATGTTAGAGACTATGTTGTCATCATCCGATTGCGTGAAGTGTTTCGAGCATATGTTATGTGTCATTCATGGAGTCATTTGATCAGTCCCCGTTTAAATTCTAGTTGATAATATGCATGAATGAGGGGATGCAAAAGTTGGGGTACACTTGCATTTCATAGCTTTTTGCTAGTTGAAAAGTATGTTAAAGAACCATTTGTCTATGGCCATATGAAGTCTAGACTCACTATAATGTGATTCTCGAGCTTTACACATATTTCAACATATTAAATTTCGTGGTAGAGTTTATCACTACATTATCCATCATCACCAAGTCACATTGCAAGCTCCACATTAACTCTCTCAAGATAAAATGGCTTCAACTCTCTTTTAGGGTAAATTTCTTACAAATTTAATTTTTTTTTGAAATTAATGTTTGATCTCTTCATGGAGGATAATTGCCTATCTAAACTTCGCCTTAATCGGTTATATCCTTCCATCTTGAGAATGAAGATTAAAATGTGAGTCTAACCATGGTTGAAAACCCTCGAGGAAAAGTGATAAATACTGAAATATGGTATGAAATTCACGATAGGAGAAAGATAAATATGACCAATGAGAATCAGGATTGAAAAACTTAAGAATCCATTTGTTTGCATAACTTTATCTGGGTTAAAGTAATGATTCTAAATAGATATTCACACACACACACAAGTTGAGCATTAGATAAGTAATACAATCTTTTATGTAACGATATTTGGATATTTTTCTTGAATTAAATGTTTAGATCTTAACTGGATGAGAAAGTGGTAAGAAGTCCAATTGTGTGCACAATCTTTTGTTTGTATGTATTTGAGACGTTGTTTTATATTATTTTTGCTCAAGACTAGAAAACGTTCAAGTTTGAGAGTTTGATAAGTGTAAATTGTACATTTATTTTGACTTCTTAATGAAGAGTTTTTATATAATTCTAAATATTTTAGACCTGATATCTATTAAGTTTTCCTTCATTTTCGTGATTGTTGGACGAAATTTCCGAACTCAAGTTACATTGGTGAAATCGACAAGTAAATGAGAAAAACTTGGGGTCTTGAAGTGAAGATCAAGAACCAAACATTGGCAGATGATAAAGAAAATAAAATTATGAAGTTTAAGGTGCTTTGAAGTGCTAATGAAGAGTTGAACTAAAGGAACAAACATCAGAAAAGCTGAAAAAATAAAATGAGAAACCTACGTCTGAAGTATGTGGAAAAATTAGAGCTCAAAGTTTGGTATAAAATTGTTTACAAGACAAATGATATACCATTGAAAACAAATTGAATTATGAGTTCAACAATTTTTACGGATCTCAATTCAAAGTTTTATACGAGAAGTTATGTCCTTTCAAATATCAATCGCCAACAGACACCTCTCTGTCTGCTTGAGGGAGTGGGCCTTCAATGAAAAGAACAACACCTTCAGTTTGCTCGATCGGACGGCCCAGAAGGGCAAATTTGGCAATTTTAGGACTTTTTTAAGGGGCCGTTTTGGAAAGTCTTGGCACGAATTGTTCGCCCTAAATTCACACACACATATCAAAACTCTTGTACTTCTTGAAGGTAGAATTTTGGGGAGAAAACAAAGAGACAAAACACAATATTTTCACAAGAATTTCTACACAATATGGATGATGATGTAAACCATATGTTGAAGTTTTAATTCAATGATTCTCATTTCTATTCTTAATTTGTGTTTGTTTGATTTATGATATAGTTTTAATATCCATTTGAATGATTAATCAACGTTTGAATGTGTTTGTGATTTATTTTACTTATCACGCTAGCTCCAACTCTAGATTAGAGATGGGAAGTGAAAGCTGAAATGAGAAATGAGAGGAGATGAACGAGACTAAGCGTGAGGGAAGATCTCTCGAATAAGAAGCACTTTCTTTCGGTGGGGAACATCTTTCATCACAGTCAAGTGGGAAACTAGCTCCTAAGTCTTGGTGTGGAGTGAACCCGGGGTAATAAGTAAAGCCGCCGGAAAGTAGGTTCCTAGCTCAACAAAGAAAAGACGTCTTGGAGTTGAGCTGTGAAAGGGTCGACCGTTGCTTGACCGCCGTCTTTGAGTTTCGGGGGAGCAGACTGAACTTCTTTACCCCAAAGACTTTCGCTTGCTTGGAGGCTCACGCAAGACAACTTATCAATACACAAATGTATAACTCCCCGGGAATTTCAATTGCGCTCATATTCATCATTGTAGGAATTGGGTTCAAGCTTTTCCCACCCTTCTCATCAATGGACTCGACGACGTATCACGAAGAAGGGATGGGAAATTTCAAATTAGATCTATATTATTCTTTTTATGTATAGAGGTTAGCTTTGCGGTTGTAACCAACCGATGCCACAAAGGTTGAATCGAGGAATTCCTTGATGCCATGCCGCTCGTTTGAGCGTGAGGTCAATTCCTTTCAAACTAGCCTATACCCATCATATGAGGAGCTTTGGATCAAAGATGGTGCCTAGCCTTCGAAAGGAAGCACGTCTGCATACACACTTATGAATCGAATGTACCAAAAGAGATCGGATCCCGATAAGTGATCGAGCGATGACAACCAGGAGGTGGGCTTGGAAGCAGCCATCCTTTGAAGAAAGCGTAATAGCTCACTGGTCTAGCTCCATGGCACCGAAAATGTATCAGGGCTCAAGTGATTCACCGAAGCGACGAGACCTTGAAAGCTGCTTTTTCAAGTGTCAGTAGCGGAACGTTCTGTCAATCGGGGAAGGTTTTTGGCGACAAGACCTGGAGATATCAGAAGTGAGAATGCTGACATGAGTAACGAGAAATCCTGTGAAAAACACGATCGCCTGCCAGTGGAAGGTTTTCTGCGTTCAGTCAATCTACGCAGAGTGAATCGGTCCCTAAGGAACCCCCGAAAGGGCTGCCGTCCGATGGGTACACGAAAGTGACGAAGTTGCTTTGACTACAGAACCATGCCTGTCTCTTGGAGCGAATTGGATGATCGGGCCGAGGGCTGCCCCCTCTTCCCCTCACTCTCCTTTCCCTAATATGAACCTTCGAGAGGTCCGAAATAGGTTTAGCTCATTATGGCCTTAAACACTAAGTCCTATAGAAATTAAGAATAATCTTCTATGTTTGGTGCAATCAAGATAATCTTGTTATTAAGTGCATTTTTATTTATTTGAATTCGAAATAAGAATATATTGGTCGTATATGAAAATAAGTTTAATTATACTCGAAAGAGATTATTTATTAACTTAAGATTGTCGATTGTCAGTTTAAGCTTAAATTGGATGAAAATTGGGATTGGAGAATTATAATGGATGTATATTAATGGTGGAGTCGGATTACTAGCATAACTCATTTACTTGAATTTTTTTCTAAAAATCATATTTGCATTTAGTTTAAATCATAGTTATAGTCTAGAAAATTTTATAATCTCTTGATCCAAATATTTATTGTGTGTATTTGATTTAAGTTTGAATTGGTTGAAATTAAGCTAAGTCCAAATTTTCATTGAGAATGATACTCTTTTACTCACTTTTACTATTATTTACCAATAAACTCATACGTTTATGGGATCTCACCAAACAATTATGTTCGCATATTTTCTAGAAATCACCATTTGCTTGTTATGATCTAAAGTCCATTGAAGCGGATCCATGAATTTTTGGAACCCGGGTTGCTACTCGAAAAATAAATTATTTTACGCTTCAAGACTAGGCTCTAAATTTTTTGATTTTTACACTATAAAAAATTATTTTTCGGTCACGCTAACTAAATCTACCTTGATTATAGTAATTTTTTGTTTAACCATTTAATAGTTCAACGCACTCCTGACGGACTGACGTTTGAAGAAGATTTGCAGCCATTTGAGTGGCTATACCTTCCCCTGCTGAGCAATACTAAACATGGAAATATTAAGAAGATTTGCACTAGTTTCAGCAGCTATAGCCTTGGCTTATAGTTTTTCAGTATTATGAGGACCAAAAAGTATACTCCTGCAAAGCTAGATATAGAAAAGGTCGATTAAATTTGTTTAACTATGCACTCATCCACTAAAATGAGAACACTATAATTACTAACGAAATTTTTTGTTGCTATACATATTAACAACATATATTTTGTTAATTAATTTCTTAAAAATAAAATAAACTATCGACAAAATAATTCAGTAGGTAATATTTTGTGACATATACAAAGAAAGAAAAGAAATAAATATAATATTGTTGTAAAATTATAAATAATGATGAATGATTATTTAATTTTACCTAGATGTCTATATAGTTATCTACTTACTTCGAAAAGTGAATTCTATTCAGATTGTAAATTTCATTGAAACTCTATAAATAAGAGTCAATGCTATAATAAATTTACACACTTGCTCTCTTAATTTTCTTCTATTGTTCTTTTAGTTTTATAACACGTTATGAGCATGAATTTAATTTTGTTCATATTGAAGCATAAATTAAATCAGCCTTTATTTTCTAGTGCTTGTTCTTGGTGGTAATTGGTACGCAAACTTCTTTACTTCATATTGAATTTAATGATTAGGATATGATATAACTTTTGAATATTAAAAGATGTGATTGATTTTAATCACGATAAGAAAAAATTCACTGCAATGAGTATAAATCTATTAGAATGTATATGCATATCCTTTCTACTGTGCATACCTTACGTGCATGTTTGGACTGTATTAATATCTTAGTGTTATATAATGTCATTTCAGATCTCATTATATTCTTTATTGGTCATAATCTTTAATTATTTTATTATTGGATTAAATTTTGAATATTTACAAATATGAGTTATTCAATATACACCATGTGATTGTTGATTGATATAGAATGATTAATTTGTTTACAATATCACAATATTGCAGAAGAATATTACGTTGTAGATTTTTGAAAAAATAAAATCACAACCTAATAATATTTTGTTGCTCCGAAAGAAGTACAATTTTACATTATATTAATATTCCAGTAGAATATAATTGCTCTTGAAGAGCCTAATTTTATAAGATCTAATATTCTATAAGAATATTATAATATTGCTCATGAAGAGTAAATCTTTACTTCAGAATAAAATTTAATATTTTAAAATAATTTATTGTTACTTCCGAAGAAGCACAACGCTATATTAATATTCTGACAAAATATTACTTGCTCTTGGAAAAACGTAATTTATTAGATTTAAAATTAATATATTGTTCTTGAAGAACAAATCTTTATAAAGTTTAATATTATATTGTAGTTTTTGAAGAATCATAAACTTTATACATATCGATATTTTATAAGAATAGTGTGTTGTTGCTCGTGATAAGAATACATTATAAGATTTTTTTTATTGTTCTTTTTCTTAACAAACACAATTTTACAAGTCTATTAATATTCTAGAAGAATATTATATTGTTGTTTTTTAAAGAAAAAAAAATACAACATAAGCATATAAATATTCAAGAAGAATATTTTGTTATTACACCTGAAAAAGCACAACTGTATATTACGTTCATATTCTACTTTAGTAGAATATTACTTGCTCCGGAAAAATTAATATTATAAGATCATTGAATTAAATATTGTCGCAAACCCGAAGTTCGCTAATCCAAAAAATTTTATGCTTTAACATGTTGTTTAGATTATTTAGATTTCAGACATAGGGATGGCAATAAGGCGGGACCGGGACGACCATTACCATCTCCGCCTCGTCGGGGATTTTTTGAAGCGGGACGGAGTAGGTATAGAAAAATCTTCATTTATTACCCCGTTTAATTAATTAATTAATTAATTTTTAATATTTTTTTTACATACAATTTAAATTTTAAAATATAAAAATATTTGAAGCGAGTTCGGAGAATTTGGAGTGGGGATTTTCCGCTTAGAGGGGCATGGGTAAGAGCAGGAGGTGGGGTGGGGCGGGGTGGGGTGGGGTGGGGTTTTTTTTGCCATCTCTATTCAGAAAAAACAAGAATCCCTGAAGGAAAAAAGCAAGAATGATGAAACAAATATTATGTTATTCATTTTCTTTTAATTTGTACTACACAAATATTGGTACAATTAAGCAAGTACTATGTTGAACCAGAAGCTCATGTCCTAAAATTTTTATTTATTGGCATTACCGGTTAGACCATCTCGAATCAATATGATATGAATTATTAATGAGAATATCTATTGAAACCAGAAGATTTTTCAATATAATGAATTCTCACGTGATGTTTGTTCTCATGGTATATAAATCAGTAGGTATTTACTAGCTAAAATCGGGACTTGAATTTTTGCATTTCTGAAAATTATTTAGGGTGATATATGGAGCCCCGTCACTCTCCATATTGACCATCTAGATATTATTTGTATTTAATATATACATCTACTAGATGATTGTATAACGTTATTATTCGCAACTTGAAGTTTACGAGATTATTTGTTCAAATTTTAAATTATAAGCATACTTTTCAGATTATAAAATCAAGACGTATTTCTTATTAATACTAGTGAGCCTAAACCTCAAACTTTTAATAATGTTAGTTGGGATGATGATAAATGGTTTAGCAATAATGTTTGTCAACATCTCCAATTAAATTTTAAATCATTACTATTGAGAACAAATTATCTAGTGAATCTTGTTTTATATACATCAATACTTATACGCATTATGTCAACATCAAAGTTATCCCCGCTATAGTTGGCTTATGATCAGGGCCTAATATTAGCCATCTAATGATTTTTGATAGTGCAATATATGTACAGTCGGTTTACCATAGTGCACTGAGATGGACATTAAACAATGTTGAGAATACATATTTAGTTTAAAACCTTACAAAATATCTTAAATCCTAACGAGTGATATTTTATAACACGATCTTTCGAATGTTATTTTAATAAGACAATTGTCTCAACATTAGGCGGAGAAATTAAGTAGCTGAAAAAAATACATGAAAATGCAGCATATTATATTTTCTAGATCCTTACACAAGACAATACGAACCATAAGTTCGACAGATAACTCATTTGTAAGTCAAACAATTGATAGATACATTTACTAACCAAAGAGATTAATCATGTCTCGTATACCAGCTGTAAATACTCCAATTTATATTGACATCCTGGAAGGACAATCCATTAATATTATATCTGGTAAATTTAATAACGCGCCTGAAGCGTGGTGACATTTGATTCAAAAATAAAAATCCTCAAAAGAAAAATAGAGCAAAAAGTGAAGATGGTTCCATTGAGGAGGTGTATACTATTTGAGAGTATATAGACATAACTAATTATAAAACTTCAAAACAGGTTTAGCTAGCTGAAATAATAAAACGAAGAAATCTCGATAAGTTATATCGCTATGGGAAAGAAATAAAATAAAAAAAGAAATGTTGTTAACAACACTTTTGTACATTATGTAGCGCTTCGTATTATGAAAGTTAGTGAGGATATTGAAGAAAATTTGTCAAAGAATTAATTGGCCAAATAAAATGATGCAATCCAAATAAATTGAACTTATTAGAGAAATCTGAAATTTTTGGACCTATAGTCCGAGCACCTAAAGGTGTATACTTATGTGAAAAAGAAATGAGAAAAATGAAGTCGTAACATTTAATGCACGATTTTTAACATTATGAATTTCGCAAATGCTTGTATAAATCAATCACAAGTCGATATCTTGTTAGCTTGTCAATGCATGACATATATCATATAATAGATATTGTTATAACCAACTTAGCTTGCATGACTAATAAAACTATGTATATAAATTTCTGGAGAATTTAATATGCCAGAAGCATATAATTCAACTTTTGATAACTTAATCAATTAAAGTACAGATCTGCAGTGAGATTATAATAAGAGGGAGTAAATACGCGTTGTACTCTTTTTCTTGACCAATATTTTGTCCCATTGAATTTTTCTGGTAAGGTTTTTAATGAGACAACTTTCACGATGTATTAAAAGAATTATGTTCTCTTTTTTTTTACTAAGATTTTTGCTCACATGATTTTTTCTAGTAAGATTTTAATGATGCATATTCTTTGTGAAAATGACATCTAATTGGAAGTGTTATAAATCTTATAGTTATGGATGTCCATAAATAAATCATTTATCCTCATCATAACTTTATAATTATACTCTCGTGTGTTATAAATTATATACGAAACCTCTGAAAGGAACAATAACAAAATCTAGATTTTAATATAATTGTATCGGACTATCATGCTGACTAACTCAACCAAAGATAGTGTATGAAGATGATATTGCATGGAGGTTATAACATGAAGCATATTTCATTAGAATTGTTTTATACAAGTTTTAAAAAGATTGTGGCATTGAAGACATTGACGCACAAGATATGGATAGCTCGATACAAGTTTTTTTTTAATTGATTGAAATCAAGAGGAGTAGCTATACTCTTTTTTCATTTGCTCAGGTTTTGTATTTTTTTTTTATTTGCTCAGGTTTTGTCCCACTGGATTTTCCTGACAAGGTTTTAATGAAGCATAATTTGATTAGTCCAAATTTTTATTTTTTTTTTTTTTCATTTGATTGGTATTTTTGTCCCATTGAATTTTTACCAAACAAACTTTTTAACGAAACAATTATTATGTAAATAAGTCATTCAAGGTGGAGTGTTGCAAAATTATAGATAATGATGAATAAATATTTGATTTTACGTTAATGTTTATGTAGTATTCTACTTACTTCAGAAGAGTATATTCTACTTATATTGTAAGTTTTATTAGAACTCTATAAATAAGAATCAATGTTATAATAAATTTATAGATTTGCTCTCTTAATTTTCTTCTATTTTTCATTTTTGTTCTCTTACTTTTATAACAAATATTAATTAAAAAGTTTTCGATAAACAACATAGAAATAAAAAAAAAAAAATTATCATGGAAACAATACATCCATAAACATTTTTTTAAAAATAAAATATTAATAAACATTACCAACGGACAAAATAATAACCATTGATTAGCAATGAAATTGTTTAAGTTGTTAATTCTATAAATATGTCGTTAATTAGTGAAATTCAGTTTCTTGTTGCTAAATTATCAATAAGACTTTCGCCTCAAATTCTATAGGTTTCATCTTCGCCAATGGATTTTTGAGCTCCATGGACGAACAAATTCATCGTTTAAGTCAAGTTTTTCTAATTGCGACTTTAACACATAATATTTCAATATTTAAAAACAAATTCATAAGAAGTGCTATCAAAGATTCTCTAATAATAGGAGTGACATTTTAATTGAAATCGAACTGGAACCGGATGCTCCGATTCTGTTCCAAAAAATAAATTTAAGAATCGGAATCGAGAACCGAGGACCGACTGGGTTTGGGTCGGTTCTTGGTTTTGAACTAGAACCGTGGGTACCCGATTGGAACCGAATTTGTCATTTTTTTTTTATAAATTTATTATTTTTTACAATTTATTCACCATAACCCAATGACAAACGACCCAACACCACGATACCAAAGACAAGAGTCCAACAATCCAAGATCCAAAAAAATATTACAAAACCCATCACTCTTAAACTCAAACTCAATTCACCCAATTCTAATTTCAAAAATCTTAAATTTTCAATCGCTATTTGCTCAAAAATGCTCAATATAAACATTGTCGTCTGTCTCGCATTTTCGATCATCTTTCTCTCGCTCAACACATAGTGAGACGGCAAAGGTGAAACTCCTTTGTAACCGAAACAAATCCTCAATTTTGAGAGGTAATTTTACTTTTTCTAACCATAATTTATAAGTTTGCAATTTTGCTGTCTATTCTTCCAGTTAATGCTTATATCTTTTATAAATTGTTTTAATATCTAATATCTTTTAATGTTCACGGGTTTGTAATTTTTAACTTTTTTTAAAACATGTTGTCAACTAAAGATTTTTTTTTAATGAGTAAACCCGAACCGGATCGAACCCGAACCCGAAACTGAGGCGATGGTTCATGTTAGGTTCGGGTTTGGTTCCAATAATTACGTGGAATCGAATGGTTTCATTTACGAAATACTCGAACTGTAACGAATAGTTCTGGGTATTGAAATACCCGGACCGAACCACTCGACGCCCAGAACTATCTAATAATATCTATAACAAATAAATATTTTATAAATTTAAATTATCGATGAAATTTTCTTCCATAAATAAAGTAATAAAAATTGAGGATAAATTACACTCATAGTTTTCATTTTTCAGGTTTGTAGCAATTTCGTACTTATTCAATTTTATTTGTATTTATCATCTCCAACCTTTCAATAATTCTTGTAGATTTCTTTTGACAATTTTGCCTCTAACTTAAATAAACTAAAATAGAAAATCAATAGAAAAATTACAATTGAGGTTCATAACATTATTAAATGTGCAAATTAATCATTAACTTTTTGTTTTTTTACAGTTCGTTACTTAGAATAATAAAAAAATGTGTTGTTAGGTCCCAAGCTTTCTAATCATGGCACCTAAGTGCCTCAGTATATGTGCATAGGAAGAACCTCTGCGGAGTGAAGACTGATTTCGTCTAAATGTCCGTTAGCTAACCAAAAATCAAGCATGTGACAAAAATTTGACCAATTTAACAAAGGCAAAATGGTCTATTCATATTCAATTGTGTAAAACAATTAAAAAATAAAATAAAAATAAAAAAGATATTCATTTTTCCAACCCCAACCCCCCTCCCCCAAGCTGGATGTGCATAGCAGGAGAACAAATACCCCCGATTGGAGGTGGACTGGGTTTGAAGACCTTTGTTTTTTTTTTTTCTATCTCTCTCTGTTTTTAAAATTTTATTAATTTTTTTACATAATTGAATGTGAATAGTCCATTTGTTTTACACTTACTAGTATTTCTCGTGCATGAATACAACATTTGGAACAATTTTGTTCGTTAGAGAGTAGAGACAGCTCAAGCAACTTGGGGGCTTTAGGCAAAACTGTTGAGAGGCCTTTTTGTTAAATAATAATTAAAAAAAAAAACTAATGGAGTAAATGACCATTGTTAAAAAAAAAAAAATCGGTAAAGACTGATGATATATCGTCGAAGATTCTATAATTTCGTCGGAATCACTGAAAGCACCTCATTCAGCGAGTATCGATGACAACGTCATCGGTGATATCAGCAACTATTGATGGTGCTTTGATTGCTGGAAGAAGTCGTCGATATCACAGACGAAATTTTATTCTTTATATATATATATATAATTTTTTTTATAAGTAATCAATGGTTAAGCTCCAAAATGATATTTTTTTTTTATAATATTATCGACGGACAATTTATAGTTAGTATTTAATTTTTTTTTCTATTACTTTATTTATTGACATAATTTTTATCGTTAATCTAAAGGTAACATGCACTCATCTTCCACTTGTCCAACATGTGGTAAATAGACCAAAATCGTGCTAACTTTTCAAATTATTCACCTAAGTACTCAAAGAACAAAAAAACTATTTGTAGAACTAGCACGAACTTGAAAAACATCCTACTGAATAAAAGAAGTCGAACTAAAATCTGACAAATATAGTTGAAGAAAACTGACTTGAATTGTCATGTTTTGAACAGGGTTACCATTAGGACATACACATCTCAAACACCATATGAAATTTTGAAAGGCAGAAAACCCAACCTTAAGTATTTTCACACCTTCAGTAGTAAGTGTTATTTTCTAAATGATCGTGAACAAATAGGAGATATGGATCCAAAAAGTGATGAAGGGCTACTTTTGGCATAGTTAGAAAGTAATCGGGCTTATCGGGTCTACAACATACGTACTCAAAGCGTAATTGAATCATTTCATGTTGTAGTGGACGATACTAATAACTTTGCTGAGTATTCACAGGAACAAGTAATACACACACTGACAGAAAAATCTGAGGCATCAGACGAACATAAGAACGTTGGAAAAAATAATGATAGAAGTTAGAACGTTCTTGGAGACGCTGTCAAAATTGATGCAATAAATAAGTCGGATCAAAATGAACAAAATGATGTTACAGTTGATATCATACACACTCTTGGAGAACAAAGCACCCGAAGAGAACCGCCTACTTGGATACAAAAAGCACACCTCACATCTAATGCCATCCGAATTGGGATAACGGTATGGTGATTCAAAGGCAAACTACAAATGAGATAAGTCATGTGTGTTATATTTCTTGTGTTGAACAAAAAAATGTGAAAGAGACTTTAGAAGATAAATCATAGGTGTTAGCCATGCAAGATAAACTTAACCAATTTGAAAGAAATAAGGTTTGAAAATTAGTCCATCGATCAAATAATGTAAATGTAATAGGAACTAAGTGGGTATATAAAATTTTTTTGATGAACATGGAACTATACATAGAAATAAAGCCCGCTTAGTAGCCCAGGGATATACTCGAATCAAAGGATTGGACTTTGAAAAAACATTTACTCAAGTTGCCAGATTAGAGCCTATAAGACTTTACTTGTTATTGCTTGCCAAATGAAACTTAAACTATTTCAAATGGATGTCAAAAGTGTGTTTTTAAATGGCTATCTTAATGAGAAAGTTTATGTTGAACAACCTAAGGGTTTTATAGATCTCCATTTTTCGAACCATGTGTATAAACTTGAAAAGCTCTTTATGGTTTAAAACAAGCTCTATGAGCTTTGTATGAATGTCTAACTACTTATCTTATTGAAAAGGGATATAAGAGATGAGGAGTCGACAAAACTCTTTTTATCAAACACTTAAATGCTGGTATAATTGTTGCTCAAATTTACATCGATGACATTTTTTTGGCTCAACTTCAGGAAAAAAATCTACTTATCTCATAAACTTAATGAAAAAAGAATTTGAGATGAGCATGATAAGAGAACTAAATTTCTTTCTTGGTCTGCATGTTAAGCAAATAGGCAACAATATTTTCATATCTCAATCAAATTATGTGAAAAAACTCATCAAAAATTTAGACTTGATAATTCCAAACCAATGAGAACACATATGGCCACAAATTTAAAAATCATTAAAGATGAATAGGGAACAGATGTTGATTCTAGCCTCTATCGTAGCATGATTAGAAGCTTATTATACTTGACTGCTAGTCGATCTGACATTGCTTTTAGTGTAGGAGTGTGTGCTAGATATCAGGCAAAACCAAAAGAGTCACATGTGGATCTGCTGTAAAAAGAATAATTTGATATGTTCATGCCACTATTGATTATGGTTTGTTGTATTCAAGTGATATTAACTCTCATTTAGCTGGTTTTAGTGATGCTGACTGGGCAGGTAATATTGATGATAGGAAAAGTACCATAGGAGGATGTTTCTATCTGAAAAACAATATTATAGCTTGGCTTATTACTATCTACAGCCAAAGCATAATACATTGCAGCAGGTAGTTGTTGTACACAATTACTATGGATGAAGCAAATACTGGATGATTATGGTATCAAACAAAACTCTATCACTATGTTTTGCGATAATACCAGTTTCATAAGTCTATCAAAAGAATCATGTTCAACATTCAAGAATGAAACACATAAATATTAGGCACCATTTCATTAGAGACCTAGTAGAGAGTAAAATCATCACAATTGAGCACATACAAATAGAAAATCAATTAGCTGACTTGTTTACTAAAGCTCTAGATACTGATAGATTTGAAAATCTAAGAAAAGTTTTGGGGATATGTATCCTTATCTAAATGTGTCGCCATTTTACATTAAAAAAAATATTTTTTATATATATTTGTATATATTCTTGAGTTAATTATGCATGAAGTACTGATTCTCTAAAGTGTTATTTCTTTTGTCATAAAATTTGAAAATATAGCTTGAGTCTCCATATATTCATCTTTTCTTTATGCACCTTATAGATGTCAGAATTGGGTTGATAGTCTTCTGACAAATTCTGAATTCTACCCTATGATTTACTGGCTGAATATGGAATAAAGACTTATGGTCAGTATTTATGTATTTCAGCATCTTAATACTCTGTCTTGTTAACAAACAAGTATATTTGAAGAGATGACTACTCTGTCTTCTATCGGATGATAAGAAACCATCATTGATAAAAAAAAAAACAAACAAACAAACAAACCATGAGAAAATGGATGCAGCTTTAAAAGTGTGAAAGTCACTTTTTGTATACTTAACTTTCTATGCAGTCACAAAATAAATATATAAATTAAAAAAATTGTGTGTATAAAAATGCCAGAGTTGAAAAAAAAAAAAAACTCACGATTGACAGGTCAAGTATTTTTTAATTAAAAAACAAATAATATGATTGCTGGTTTGAAACTCTATTTTATAAAAAGTTATGTGACTTAGAGGGTAATGCTGATTTGTCTTGATATTATTAATCTTATTTTGATTATTTATTCACACACTAGACTCTTTTTCATGATTAATATATGAGATTTTGAGTTGTGTTGACAATTTTCTATGATCAGGGCTGACTAGAAAGATGATTGGGATTTCTTCAAAGTTGCTCATGAATTTTGCATTTAGTAAAAAAAAAAGCATCTATTTATATCTTATTTTCTGTATTTTTTAGTACTCAAATTATTTTAATCTTAGAAGTCCTAATTTCAAAAGTGTCCAACCTTAAAAAGAGCCAAATCTTAAAAAGAGTCATTTTTCATTTATATTGCAAATAGGTTCCTTATAACTTCATCATCCTCATATTTCAAAAACCTAAGCCCCAAATTTATTGTGTGATTAATTCTATGATTTATTGATATCACTTGATCTTACAAAAATGTGTAGGAACAATCAATGGCTAGAACCAAGACCAATAATCAACATCCAAAGGCCAGACGTAGTCGTCGAGGCACCGCCGCCGCCACCTCTGCTTCTTCTCCGGTGACCTCACCACCTATTGTGCCTCTTCTCGTCGATGTCTAGGTCATTCTATTTCAGTCGCCTCCAGCCACCAGTGAGGTGCACCCCTTCACTGCCACTTCTACACCAAGTTTTAACCCTCCAATCCCTCAAACTGTCCCACATGTTCTACGTACTGAAGCCATATGTAAGGGAGAGATTGATGAGGATACGAGATCTGATGGTGGAATAGAGTCCCAACTTGGCAGTGAATCCGATGAACTCTTCGATGAGTTTCAACATATCGAGCACATTGAAGAACTACAAAAATTGGGGTCAAATTTTGCAATAGAGGATGAAGAAGAAAAAGAGTCCAGCGATGACGAAGATAATGTTTTCAGTGATGAACATGATGCCTTAGTCCATTTCACCTGTGCATAGAAGGGTAAGCAAAAAGTTGATGAACATTCCATTAAACGTTCGAACATTGCTGATCTTCCTGCTAAACATCAGAACATTGGGCAGCCTTCCTCAGATATCCTAACTCCAGCAACTCATCCTCAGTTGTTCGAACAAAGTTTGCTTCGCAAATCTAGTCTTGTTGAGTTGATTGAGCATTGGAGTATACAAAAATTGTTGGGTTGGATTGGGAGACCGTGTGAAACCTTGGTCAATGAATTTTTGACAAAATTGTGTTCACAATTACTCGTCAAGACATACTCAAGGATGTTGCCTTTTCCAGGCTTACTTCATGCATACCTCAAGCATCAAAATGTTCTTATTCTTGAGGATGACACATTTACCACATCGATCTATGTCCTTCGTCCATCTAAGAAAGTCACAAAGAGGCCAGCTCCTCTGACAAGACCAGGACTCTCTGAGGATCACAACAGTTTTCTTGAAACTTAGGGACTCCTATTCCGAAGAACATCAAGATGCCACCCCACATACTACTCAACATCCTGACATTGGCCCTAATAGAGCTCAAAAACCAAACACGGGCCTAGAGAATTATCAAAGTTCTGACATTGATGCTGTTGTGTCCCAACATCAAGATGTTGCTCCCAGGTCTTCGTTTCCCAAGTGCAAGAAGAGAACCCAACTGGTGGTTCGAAAAAAAAGCGGACACGCAAGGACACCACATAGAGGAGGTTGGCACTTAGTATCATGCAGTTGGTTGTTTTTCTATTTTACTTCGGACTTTTCTTTAGTTTAGTTGAATTGTTTGCACTATTTCCTTTGGCTCATCTTTATTACAAAAAGGGGAAGTAGTAGTTAGTAGTTAGTTGCTTAAACGTAAACTTGGTAATTAGGATTTAACTCAAAAAGCTAGTTGTTTAAACTTGAACTTGGTAATTAGGATTTAACTCAAAAAGCTAGTTGTTTAAACTTGAACTTGGTAATTAGGATTTGACTTAAAAAGCTTACAATTGAATTCATTGTGCTTTTATTGAGCCACATGTTCTTAATTCTAATTTTTCATGCTTTTTGTACTAGTTTATACATTATAGCATGTTTGATCACCTCAAAACAACTTGATAAAAGTTTTGTAATTAAGAGATGCCAAATTGGGAGATTGTTGGAGAATCCCAATTTCGTTGGTATTGGAGAATCTCGTTTGTTGGTGTTGAAGAATCTGATTTTTGTTGGCATTCTTAATTATATTTTATTTTGTATTAATGTGAGCCAAATATGAGTCAATCATTATCTAGTAGTTGAAACCTTAAATGCTATACTTATCACAATCTATTTATCAGTTTTAGTTATTCTAAAACTCTTGTTCTTTATCTAGATAAATATATGATTGCCTTAATTTCATATTATGCATTCTATATGAAATAGGTTTCTAAGTAGATAACATATTAACAATATGATATTTCTTCTTATCTACTTAAATGAAAGCATTCTATATGAACTAGTTTTTAAGTAGATAATATATTGAAATATTAACTTTCTTCTTATCTACTTAAATAAAAATATCTAACTTAAATTATTTTTATAGTTAATTCTTCTGATATATCTCACCTTATCTTTTATAAGGCTTATTTAAATTTAAAGACTTATTCTGTCTTATCTCTATATAAGATAAATGCTAAGTCATTAAGTTTAGATAAACTTCTTTTGCTATAATTAAGATAGGTAGTGTTCTAAGTTTTTAACGGATTTTGAAACCAAAGATAATCAAGCATTTAAGAAGAAGAAATCGTAAGTTGTGCATTCTAAAGAAATATTCAAAAGTTCTAGTCTGATCAAAAATTCTATTTTGTGAACGACTATGAGAAATTGAGCATTGTAGAAATCCATTGTGAGAGAGAACGGCATTTCAGCGGCAAGATAAGGAGTGTGTCCTTATTCTGATTTGTGGAAACAATTCGGGTACACTTGTGAAATGGACCAAGATCAAGACTGAAGAACTTGACTGCATTTCTTGACTAGTTAAAGAATATCTAAAACAGGAAAGTTTCGTTGTTCTGCTAACTATGTTTTACTTTTTGTAAATTGCTGATAAAGTTTTAGATTAAGTCTAAAATTGTAATTTCAAAAAGGCTGAGACGTGTGTAATATGTTCTAAAATAATGGATTTATTTACCCGTGGCATAGGGCCCGTGGATGTTTTCCTTAGGAGTTTACCACGCTATATCTGGTGTTAATTAATGCTTTAACTGTCTTATATATGATTCATCTTGGACTGCAAAACGTTCAGTATAATGTTCTGACGTTCACCAAATTTTCATCAACATCAGAACATTAAAGTGAATTTCGTGTTTTTTTTTAAAAAAAAATTTACGACTTACGCTTAATTTTAGTAACAACCTATTCAAACTCCCTTCTAGGTTGTTTGCTACCTAGGTTTAAAACTAACACCTTCAATTTTTTTTAGGTAATGTCGTTCATAGTTGCTCACTATTGATAATCGACATACGTGTCATTACTTAATTGGAGTAATTATTCATAGTTACTAACTATAAATAATATTAATTAATTGGAGTAAATAATTACTTCAATTGAGTAATGCCACATAGACTGATTACCAGTATTGAACAATTATGAATATCAATATTTTTTTTTCTCTTAATGGGAGTTTCGATAATTCATATGTTCCAATTTTACTCATCTTTTTCTTTTCTAACAAACAAAGATTGGATTTTTTAAAAAAATTCTTTCTGAATGATGTATAGGAATTTTTTAAACAAATAACCTTTGTTTGGTAAAGCTTAAATTTTTTTATAAAGTTGAAGTCAAAATCAACATTTAATTTTAACCACACATTTCATGAAACTCATAAATTTTATTAACTTTTCAACTACATATTTTTACCAATTTTCTTTTTTAATCAAAATATGCTAAAAAAAAACTATCTCAAACATCCCTTTAAATGCTAATAGACTTTTCTCCTTTTCACATATAAAGTAAAAAAAAAAAAATTAATATCATTTCCATGTTAATGATTCCATTTATATTTAAATTAGGGTGGGGTGTCTGTTTTTAGGGTTAATTTCTGAATATTTTTATGTTTTATATTTTTTAAAATTGTTTGAAGTGGAGAAATGTAACAAATAAAAAGTTTAGAATCTATTTGTAGTTTTAAAAAAGCTAGAGACCCTAACTGTAATTTTCCTATTTTATATTCCTTTTTTTGCTATTTCAATTTATTTAAGTTGAATGGAAAAATATTGGGAATGAAAAGTGCGAATAAAACTGAATATGGACAAAATTGAGACAAATTGCAAAAGATGGGAATCCTGAGTGTAATTTATCTTAAAAATTAGGTATGGCAATGGGTCGAGCCAAGCAGGCTCGGCGCATGATGAAAAACGAGCTCGGCTTGCCTCCAAATTTGATGCTCGATTGACCTCACGAGCTCGTGGGCCGAATGGGCCGATCCCGACTACCAAAAGCTCACTCGGCCCTAAATATTTTTTAAAAAAATTTGAAAATGAAAATGAAAAAAATATCAAAAATCCTTTATATTAAAATTAAAGGTTGAAAACCCTCATCCTTTTTTTGGGCTTGAGAACTGCTACTTTGAAAGTAGGCGGAATTAAAATTGTACACGAATAAGATATTACGTGTACAATTTTTTTATTAAAATAAGACAAAAAAATAATCAAATACTAATGCAAAATAATACTTACTACAAATCTAAATAATCCATATTCAAATCTTCAAGTTCTTCGGACATTATTCTGTCTACTTTGTCTTGGATTCGAAGTTCTGCGTCATCTCAATCCTTTAGACACAGTAAGCTTTCTAAAATGTCGACTTTGAGTTTTGACCTGAAATCAGACAGAACCTTGCCACTTATACTAAATGCAGCCTCCGATGCTACAGTTGAGACCGGAGGTGTTAGTAGATCACGTACCATATTTGAAAGAATTGGGTAACTACGTTGATGTTATCTCCACCATCGTAGTATATCAAAAAAATTTCTCTCTTCGTCATCTAAAATAATAAGCACATCATGCACAAAATACCTAACTAACTCTACAGGTGTATCACTAGAACGGGGAAGGGAAGAAGTAGAAGAAGAACCAACTGATTGTTGACCTTGACCACTCCTATGTGTACTCACGTAACTCCATAAGTCAATGTCATTAGTTGATGACGAAGTACATGTTGGAACAGGGGGTCGTACAACATTCGTACTAGTCTTTTCAGCATAGACCTCATACATTTTACATAAAGTTTATTCTAAATTACTACACGTTACTGGATTTCCGTAAGTTAATTTTTGTAAAATTGTCATTATTATTACTTTCGTACCCTCTAAGTTAAGTCTAGGATCCATAATACATGCTAATAGAAATAACATATACAATTGTTCTCAATATTTTCTAAATTTAGCTTCCATAATAGGTATAATATTAGAAAAAAGAGCAAAATTCTTATACCCAATAAAATTGTTAGCAATATAATGAAATGATTTTAAACAAGTGGAGTTGTTGGATAATATACACCAGAACATGCAGTTGTTGTGTCGTAAAAAACTTTCAAAAATTTTCTAACATAAGCACATATTTCTCGGTCATATGATTACAAATCATATTCTGAGTCGTGCGAATATCGGCCATTATAATATACAGTAATACTATCTTCGTAACCTTCACAAGATTCAAGCATGATATATATTGAATTCCATCTATGGCCAACATCAGTACAAAAATATTTTGATTGTAGTCTATTTTCAGACATAGAGTAGCAAAAACTTGTTTTATTGTTGGTGAGACCGTAATATAATTCATAGCATATCTATTTTTTTCTAATTGGGGCTCTATAAATTTTAATCCATCTTGCACAATTAAATTAAATACATGAAACACACAATGATGTGAAATAAAATACCATCAAATTCTGGACTACAATGTTGAATTAATTTCTCAATTACTATGTTGTTGGGGCATGCATTATCAAATATAAAATTACGAGCCTTAGAATCACAATTAAATTCATGTAACACACTCAATAAGACATGAAAAATATTATTTCCATTATGAGAATAGTCTATTTGTTTAAACATTATTACTTTTTTATGCATTATCCAATTACTTTCAATGTAGTGTGCAATTGCAATCATATATCCTTTTTGGTTAATATATATCCATAAGTCTGACGTAAAAGATAAAACACCGTTATAATTATTATTATCATTTACAATAGCTTATTTCTTTTATTATATCTAACAATAGTGTCTTTACGAAGAATATTTCTAGAAATATTAATGTACCTTAGTTGAAGATATTTTTGGATGAAGTTCGTGAAATAAGGATTTTCCACCAAGCTCAGTGGAAACTCGACATTTGCCACCAATTCTGGCAGTCCTTCGCGGTGTATGAGATCTTTTGAATATATCCAAGTGTTGAGATTGGGACTACTGGACCCGGCTCCCAGAGATCCGAACTCGAGTTGTGCCTGATTTGTTTCCAAACCTCCATATTTGAATTGACACTTTTTGAAGTGTCTGTTTAGATGGGTCATGCCTATCTCTTTTTTCCAGGCTAACTTTTCTTGACAGTGTTTACACTGTATTTTGTACTCAGGGACTCCGTCTACTAGTTTACTAGTTGGCACCAACTCAAAATGCTGTCAGTACTTGGCCATTTGTTTGGTAGCTTTTCGTTTAGTGCTAGAACCGATGGTTGTTTGTGTATCGGCATCTTCTTGAACGTCTTCTAAATCAATTGGATCGGTGCTACCACCAAACTGATCAATAATATCGTCTGAAATTGGAATGTCATGTAGACCACTGAAAGCATCATCACTTCGATTGTAGGCCATTTGGAATAATATAATGAAGAGAATAGGAAAAGATGAATATGTAGTAGAAACTAGAAAATAGAAACGTAGAGAATTAGTAGAAGTAGAAAATTAAAACTTAAAATTATAGAGTAATATCTAGATAATGAGATATTAGATACTAATTATATAGCTAATATTGAGTTAAATGAAATTTGAGAATTGTTAATGGATTAAGTATATAATAGAATGAGAGATTGAAGTGTGAAAAAAATGAGTTTAGAATAAGAATATTTATAGGAAAATAATGAAATTAAAAAAAATAAAAAATAAAAAAAACTGGCCAACGGTCACGATAATGTAACTGTTGCATGAGCCATGAGCCAAGCCGGCTCGTGCTTCGTGGCTCGTACTTTTAGGCTCTTGGGAACGAGCCCATGAGCCATAACGAGCCCAACTCATTTTTTTAGCCTGAGCCGAACGGGCTCGATCTTCTTTTTTTTTGGACTCGGCCCTTGCTCGTGCTCATCCCTAGATGAGTCCGAGCCCAATATAGGCCGAGCTTTCATGGGTCGAGCCGATGAGCTTTTTGGTCACCCTCACTAAAAATAAGTGATAGTTATGTCGATTTCGACAGTTCAATATTACAATATTAAAATTGAAATGAGAATGAAAAGACAAAGCATATTGTTTGGCTCAACTTAGTGTCTGTTTGGTAGTGTTTAAAAATAGTTTGTAAGAGATTGTGAAAAAGTTAGTGAAATGTATGGTTGATAATTTGATAAAAGTTGTCGGTTTCATGAAATATGTGGTTGAAAAAAAAAAGAGAATTTAAATTAAACAATGCTAAACATGCTCTTAACAATTGTAATGGAACTTCATATCAATCTATGCTAATTGATGTGCATGTTTGGTAATGTTGAAATGATTTTTTAAGTGCTTATAAGTTGTAGATCCTATGGAATATGTTGATAATAAGTGGGTAGTAAGTTGTGAATCATACAAAATGTGTTGATAAAAATATATTTGACCAGTTGAAATTATAATTTAAGCTTGACCAAACATGCACTTATCATTTATAGGGAATTTATAAATCTAGATAAATGCAAATGTTGATTTTTGAAAATAGCAACTTTTAATAACATTTGCAAAAATGACAACTTTTAGATGCAAAAAGTCATATATACCATTTTGCAAAAATGGCAACCTTTTCTTTTCTAACTTCCAAAAGAAGCTACCTACTACTTTTTTTAAAAAAAAAAATAAAACAGTTGAATTGATAAATGATAGCTTGAATTGTCGTTCGATAGTCTGGGCTGTCGAACGACATTTGAACTGTCGGTAAACTAAAAAAAATTAACTAAATTGTCTGCTCGCTAGTTAAACTTTTTTTTTTCCTTTCTTCTCAACAGTTAAACGACAGCTTCAAGCTGCAGAGGCGAGGAATCATCTGCTCCCGTTCAATTCATGTGACGAACCCATTCGACAGCAACTCAACCCACCATTTGCATGAATTATGTGACAGCTAGTGGCGGCACTGGGCTGTGGAGAATCTTTACTTTCAATTTTTAAGTGTGCAATTGTATATCTGATTTTGAATTACGTTTGACTATATTTGAATGGATGTGCAAAGAATTTTTGTATGCTCTAAAGGTATTTTTGTCCAAATTGACTATTTCTAAAGTTGTTATAAAAACCTGCTATATTTGAAAATATCACATGAAAATAGACATTTTATATAATTTCCTTATCATTTATTGATGATATATGATATCTATCTAGTTAAGTATTTTCTTTAATTTCTAGTTTAATCAGAAATCCATTCAACAAAATAATTCTCACAACAACAATAACCAAATGGGTTATAACAAGAAAACTTCTTACAATATATACACGCACAAGGACTTCAAAAATCATATGTATTGGAGAAAATTTACAAAAAATGATAAAATCAATAAAATAAAATACTAAGATAGAACAAAATCAAAATAAAATGTGTGATTTTGGTGACAATGGTGAGGTTGGAGATGACCTGGTATTTTTAAGAGAAGAGACGAATCAGCAGTTTCAAGTAATTTTGGTTTTTAGGAGAGAACAAATTTACTCCCAACGTTATGGTGGTATTTCTTTGTAAATTCTAGCACAATTTCGATGGAAGAAAAGCTGTCCATTTTAAAGAGAGATAATATAGTTTAAAAATGGCTTTTAGATTTTGTTTATGTCGGAATCTGCAATATCCACGTGTCAACAGATCTCAATCAATCCTCTGTCAATCTGTATGTTACCTGCATACTAGGACGACCGTTAGGCACCAAGATCACCGAGAAAAAAGGGTCCGGCGATCGTTAGTACTCCGACGATCAAGTCAACTGTCGGTATATAGAACAATATATGGGAGAATAAAAACAATTGGGTGTGAGAGGGACAAGTAGGCAGAGATTTGAGCAGAGTTTAAGGGTGAGAATAATGCATACCTTAGAATAAGCGGAGATGTTGGATTTATAGCTTCACAGTTCTAATTGATTTAGAAAAACAATCAATTAGATATCTGATTGGATCATCATTCTTTATGGAATAAGGACAATCGGTTGTCAATGCAATATCCTAGATTTTAGCCCTTATTTGATTTGATTTTCCTTATCACATTGTCTGATCTTTAAGAGATTGATATTTGGTTTCCTTGTGAGAATCGTATGTCAATCAAACACAATCTTTCTTTAAACATATCTCTGGTCATTCTAAAATATTATGCTACATACTAATTACAATGGATATGAGGCTCGGTGAAGCTCCCTAGGTCAGCCATGAACGTCGAGGCCCTTTATGGGCTTCACTATACTCTGATTCAGGAGTGCTAATATATTGATGGGCCTTAAATGCATTTACGAGGCCCTCGCTATGTGTATGAAGCTTTTACAACTCTGGAAGGCCCTCGCTGGGCTTATGAAGCTTTAGCGATTTCAAAGGGCCTCGCTAGGCTTATGAGACCTTAGCAAGACCTAACTTGGCCTTCACTAGGTCTTTATGGGCCTTTTGCTGACGTGGAGGCCTTACCAAAATCTGGTGGCAACAGTAGTCCTCAAGTCCAAGCCTATTATTTATGGTAAGCGCGGGGCTTTGTAAAAAAAATTCTGACAAAAGCGAATCCCATGGTGGGTCTTCGGAAAATCTGAGATTGTTTGGTAGAATTCTTCGCAGATGCATGTTTGAATTACTTACTCAGTACAGTCTCCCAACCTCAAAGCCTATTTATTTATGATGAGTGAGGGCTTTGATTGGTTTGGCCTCAGGTGATGTGTTCGTGGTTGGTATGATTCTGTCTATGCTATCAATTAAAGCTGTTATAGTGGTTAGGCAATGATGGGTAAGGAGATCTGCGCCATAAATACTTTTGCACGTGATAGGCGATTCACGATTGGAGACGCACGTGGTGCGTGTCTTTTGCTTTATTAAATGTCTAGGGTTTCATTTTCCGCCTTTTGCCCTACCTTGGACACGTGTTCACTAGATGGGCGGTTCAGATTTCACGCTTTGAATTCGACAGTGGAGATTGATAGGGGTTTGTCTATATAAACCGTTCCTTGCTTCAACTTGATTATCTTTTACATCTGCATCTTTCTTGAAACTGATTGAGTGTTCTGGCGTGAACCAAGAAAGTTCAAGGTATTTCAGTGATTGGAGAGTTCAACTATAGAGGTTGCTGTGTTTTATTTCGTATAACACCTTACTGGTTTCTTGGTTTGGACGTTGTTTTTTCCCATACTTCCCGACGATTGTGGAGATATATTTTTTTAATCGAGAGAAGTAGTGATGTCGTCTAAACATGATGATTCTTAGAATCAATCCGGCAGGGACAAATCCTGATATTATAGGTGAAGCTTCATCTTCAACTTCATCGTCTTTTTGGTCGAGAGGCAAGAAGAAGTTGATCATGGTCCCTCTGGCAAGAAGTTGATCAGGGTCTCCCTGGCATATAGATACGAGTGGGAGGAAAGAGAACCCAAATGTGTCGTCGGTAAGAAACAATGTGGTGCTGGGGTCTCTGAAATGAGAGGGTCGCTAGAAAAAAGGGATGTCCCTGCTACTCGGCGACTTGATAAGGAGCTGAAGCGTTCGGCCACCGAGGCCTCTATGACTCGCTCGAGGATCAGAGAAGCCGAGTTGGAGGACATTAGACTGTCTTATGATATTCTCGCTTTTGTGGAGCTCAGGGCTCTGGTCCCAATGAACGTTTCGACGACCCACCGAGGGGATTTGTCGCTATTTATGAACCAGCGATGCAAGAAGGCCTTCGTCTGCCCATGCATCACTTCTTTGCGAGGTTCTGAGAGATTGGAATTTGGCCCCGTGTCAGGTAACACCAAACGGTTGGGACCAGATGGTGGCAGCATTCCTGTTGTGGATGGTTGCTGAGGCTGGTAGGGACTTAACCCCAAGGAAATTTCTCCTATTCGAGGTGTGACTCGGACCTCCATTCTTTCTTCCACGGTTGGACCGAAATGTGTTAATATCGGATCTCGTCAGGATGAATTGGATCCAGCCATTTTAGAAAAATTACCGGCCCTGTCTGCCATAGCGATGGCTTCAATTCATTAGTATTGGACTTCTACCTAAGCGAAGGCGACAGACAATGCAGATCTATTGGAGATGTTAAAATTGGTGGAGATGAACACCTCTTGGAGCTATATTCTCAGCTGTGAATTATACAAGGTGCTGGCGATGAAAATCGACGAACTACACTCAACAGTTGTGGGTACAAAGGGCATTGATGAGTTGCGTTCGAAAAACAAGATCCTTTGTTTGAGGCTTCCAGTTTCTGAAGATTCCAGGGTACAGGCTGAGTATAAGATAGCCATGGCCGAAACGATCCAAATGTTGTCTGTCAAGGCTCGGAAGCAAGTTGAGTTGAAACTCAAGGTGTGTGAAGATATGGCTCATGCTAAACACAAAGAGTTGAAGGAGGCCTTGGCGGAGCTTTCAAAGGCCAAATAATTGTTGGCTAAACTAGGAGTCTCTGGTTATACCGATCCCAAAGGTCCGGGAGACGTAGGAATCATGACTTCATGTAATAGTTGTTTGTGTTGTTTTTATCAAATTCATTAATGAAAAATATTCGTGTTTCACATCATTTGTAGTTATCAGATGTTTTGCTTTCGTTGTATGAATGTATACGCGTTGAATGTTTATCCAGCGAGTTGAAAGAGTTGGCCACGAATCACACTCCTTCGCTTCTGTGCTTTCTTTACTTGTTTGCATGAATACACATTAGATGTTTACCCAACGAGTTGAAAGAGTTGGCCGCAAACCACAGTCCCTCGCTGCTGAACTTTCTTTACTAATTTGAATGTACGTTGAATGTTTATTCAACGAGTTGAAAGAGTTGGCAACGAACCATACTCTCTCGCTATCGAACTTTCTTTACTTATTTGAATACGCGTTGAATATTTATCCAGGGAGTTGAAAGAGTTGGCCGCGAACCATACTCCCTTGCTGAACTTTTTTTACTTGTACAATCGGGCAGATAGTATCATAATTTGGGAAATACTGAACATTATTGAAATAATGTAGTGGCTGAACAAAGTCGAAAGAAACGTTGATATTCGACTTAGCGACAAAAAAAAGAATAAAAAGACTACTGGTAGTATAGGTGTAAATGAGTGATGTTCCAGAGATGCCTCGTTTCCCTTCCATCTGAATCATTCAATCATGAGGTTCCAGGTCGGACCTCCTCGATGATCTTATAAGGTCTTTCTCAAGTGGGTCCGAGGGTTGCAGCCCCTACTTCTTTGTTAGTCGAGAAAAACCTTTTTGAGGACGAAGTCGTTGATGTGGAAAGTCTTGTTCTTAACTTTTGAGTTATAGTACCTAGCCTTTTTTTTCTAATAAACCACCGTAAGTGTCTCGGGAAAGTAGTTGCGTAGTATGCCATGGCGAAAGGGATTTCGCCATTGTTGCTCGAGATGTGGTCCGATGTGCCTTTCTTTCATCATGTAATCGACCTCATCACGAGTAATGTAGCGATGTCGAGAATGGGTGGCTAAAACCTCTCTTATACAAGATCCCATCCGATGTTCTTAAGACAAACTTTGTTCTCCTCCATGATTTTGGAGGCCCTCTGTGGGGCTTCCATTTGGCGAAAGGCCATAGACCGGTGATTGGGTGAGGTTCTCAGTGGGAGCTTTGGCACAACAACAAATTTCTCGCATTTATTCGCATAAGCATGCGAACTTAGTTGGTTAAATGCGTGACAATCTTCTTCATCCACTTGGGATATTCGATGATCATCATAGAATTCTTTGTCCACTTTCACTAATATGTCTTCAATGATTCCTCTTGGACGTTTGATTGTCCTATTTGCAAGCTGCAACGATACTGTTGTTGGTTTTGCTTCTCCCAAACCGAGCTGCTTAAAAATAGAATAAGGCATTAGATTTACACTAGCACCCAAATCACATAAAACTTTGTCAAAAAATAAACTATCATTAGTGCAAAGAATATTAAAACTTCCTAGATCTTTTAATTTCGGAGGTAGCTTGTTTTGTAAGATAGCAGTGCATCCCTCGGTAAGCGTAACTGTTTCGTGCTCCTCCAACTTCTTTTTGTTTGAAAGAATTTTCTTCATGAATTTAGCATAGCTAGGCATTTGAGCTAAGACATCGGTGAACGGTATATTGATGTGAAACTTTTTGAAAATATTCAGAATTTTCTTGAATTATTGGTCTAACATATGTTTTCGCAGCCTTTGAGGAAATGGAATTGGAGAGACGTAAGTCGGTGGTGGAATATAATCTGGTAGAGAGTTCTATTTTTCTTGTGCAACTTCTGCATTTGATTTGTTTTCTCTCTCTTTGTTGGACGTAGTTTCTTTTTCTACACCTGGTCTAGTCACATGAATCTCTGGCAACTCAACTCCGCTTCTCGTGGTGATTGCATTGACTTGCTCTTTTGGATTGACCTCGGTATTGCTTGGCCATGTGCCTAGTTATCGCTCGGTCAATAGTTTAGCTAACTGCTCAATCTGATTATCTATATTCTTTATCGCGCCATCATGTCTTTTATGCACTTCTTTGAATCCCATCTCCATCCGTTCTGACAATTTAGCGACTGTTTCTTCTAATCCTTCTTCTCTTTCCTGGGGTCTTCTTTGATTTGGCGGATTTTGAATATTTTGTGTATTTTCATATGAGAAATTTGGATGATTTATCCATCCAAGACTATAGGTCTGTGAGTATGAATTATTCTGTTGTCGCTGAAAGTTCTGAGCATATGCAGCTTGTTTAGGTGATGACATATCTACTTTGGTTAAAGGGCATTCTGATGACAGATTGTTTTCCCCGCAAGTTACACAAATTGGTGGGGATATTTGAACTATATTGGCTGAGTGAGAATATTTCAGTGCTTCCATCTGTTTTGCCAATGCATCGATTTTTACCGGTAAAAGCGAATTGGTGTTCACTTCATGTATTTATGTTGCTTTTTTCTGCAATCCTCTTTCTGGCCTTATAATGAACTATTCACTCATGGTTTCATATAGATCGTAAAGGTCACCGGCGGATCTATTTTGGATAGAGCCACCTGCTGCAGAATCTACTGAAGAATGACTAGTTGGAGCTAGTCCAGAGTAGAAATAATGATTCTAAAGCTGTTAAAGGGAAACCATGACTTGGACACTTTCAGAGCAGTTGTTTGAATCTTTCTCATTCCTCGTGAAAGTTTTCTAACTCAGATTGTTGGAATTTGGAAATTTCATACTTTAGTCTATTTACTCTGGCCGGAGGAAAATATTTCAGTGTGAATTTCTGAATCAGATCTGTCCAAGTAGTGATGCTCCTAGGCGGTAGAGAATCTAACCATTCTCTAGCTTTATCCTTTAGTGTGTGTGGAAATAGCCTCATTTTTAGTGCCTCTTCATTAACACTGTGGTGTTTGAAATTTTCACAGTATTCATCGAAGCAAGAAATATGGTAATGAAGATTTTCATCTGTCATTCCATAGAACGACAAATTGTTCGAGAACAAATTCATCACATCTGGCCTCAACTGGAAGTTATCGTGTCTATAAGGCAGATAGGCTATGCTGGACCGATTCTCAACAATCGGTAGCATCATATACCCACCTATAAGAATATCTCGTTCATTAACTTTATTTAGTCGAGCTATTGGTGCTTGATTATTTATCACATCTGCAGGTAATTGATCATGTACTTGGTGGTCTGCCATTATGTCTTTTTGCTATTTTTTCTTTTCTCGTTTTTCACGTTGTCGTTGGTGAAAGTTCCGTTCAATTCTTGAGTCTAAATTAAATAGATCAAGATCTTTTGTGCAGACATACACTTAACACCTGAAACTTTAGAAAATATCTAAAATTCAGCAGTAACACAAAAAACTGAAAAGGAAAATAAAACTAAAAATAAAATAAATAACAATAAAAAATTTTGTTAAAAACTAAATTATTAATTAACGTAGTAATTGATAAAACTAGTCCCCAACAACGTCGCAAAAAATTTGTTGTGTGATTTTAATCCCGCAAGTGGACGGATTGTTAACAAGTAATAAAGTGAGAAGTAGAGTGTCGAACCTACGATGACTAGTTATCAATTAATGAATTAATTTGTAACTTACGTTTTAACAATGTGAAAAATACAGATTTGTTTTGGTTTCAATTCTAAATTATTTTAATTAAATCTAAATTATCAATAATCAAATTAAATTAGTGAGAACGAATTCGAATTTTACCAATACTAGGATTTACGAATCCACCTACACGTTTCTTAATCAATTATTTATTAATAACTTTAGCTCTTAATTACTCTAGATTGAAAGTCGGTGATCCTATAATAATCAAAAGTCTCTCTCGATGGTCAATCAATTCTATATCGATATGCGAACCTAATTATCTCTAATCAAGTTTCGAACATAAAAATATGTATTTAAATAACAAGAATACCTAATCAGATTTTATAAAGCATAATAGTAATTTCTATCTATTATTGGACTCTATGTTATTCAATACCACGCGCTAAATCTATATTGAATCTCTCGACTTCAATATAAATCACAAAATATTTTAATGGTGATTAGACATTAAAACATTAAAATACTGAATCAAGAATAATCAATCAAGAAGCAATTAATTACTAAAACGAAAAACTTTTAATTAATTAAAAACATAAGGTTTCATTGTTCATCCTAGCAATAAGTAAATTAGCTGGACATGATTTCGTTAATTAACACAAAAATTGTATCAATCATGTTCCGAGGCAGAAAAAGAAGAAAAAATAAATAAAACCCGTGATCCCGACTCAAGAATCTTCAATCTTGTTCCTCGATCTTTGATTCTTCCTTTGTATCTTTTTCCCAAAATCCGTGCTATGTCTATTCTCTGGCTTTTATACTGCTCCTTCAACTCTCCAAAACGTGGCTTAGGCAGTTGAATTGATATGGACTTGATAGAGTTATAATCCAATTAGAAAACTGCCAAGTTGCTGCCGCGGGAAGCCATGTGATCGCATGGTTTAGAACCTTGCAATCGCATAGTTATCTCATTTTACATTCTGCAGTTAAATAGGTGGACTTGCGATCGCAACCATAAACAACCATGCGATCGCATGGTTATCTTAGATGATCTCTTGGATTATTTTCTTTGACATTTGAATGCCAAGCCCCTCAAGTAACTTTTCTTAGCAATTAAGTCTCTTTTTCTTCTATTTACTCTCTTTTCACTAGATCGACACTTGAATTTGACTTTTTTCTAAAATAATAAGAAAATAACGCACCATTAAACTGAAAACAATTAATATAACTCATCATCGTCCCTTTTGTGGGCCTAGATAAGTACAAATTTGTACTTATCACATTCCTGATGAGGGTCTTGAGTTTTCGGAAGGTATTCTCGCATTCTTCGATCCACTTAAACCGCTTTCCTCCTTTGATGGTTTGGAAGAAGGGCTGGTAATGGTCGGTTGCCTTCGATATAAATCGGTTTAGGGTTGCCAATCTTCTGTAAGGCTCTGAACCTCCTTGGGAGAGGTTGGAGATCGCATGTAGACGAGCGTTTTGTTCTTCTCGGGATTAGCCTCTATCCCGCATTGGTTCACCATGTAGCCTCAATTTTCCAGATGCGACACCGAAGGCACATTTCAGAGAGTTGAGCTTCACGCGATATTTGTGAGAATTCTGAATATCTCTCTCAAGTGTCCAATGTGGTCTTCGGTATTCACGCTATTCACCTAGCATGTCATTAACGTAGACCTCCATTGTGTTTCCAATCTATTCCAAGAACATGCAGTTCACTAATTGCTGATATGTAGCTCCGATGTTCTTTAGGCCGAAGGGCATCATCTTGTAGTAGTACAACCCTCGATTTGTAATAAACGAAGTGTGTTCCTTGTCTCCTACGAACATTGGGATCTGGTTGTAGCTGGAGTAGGCATCCATAAAGCTAAGTAGCTTGTGGCTGATAGTCGCATCAACCAACTGGTCAATATGCGGTAGCAGGAAGCTATCTTTGGGGCAAGCCTGATTCAAATCAGAGAAGTCTATACATACCCTCCACTTCTTGTTGTTTTTCTTTACCAATATGGGGTTGGATACCCATTGGAGGTAGACTGGCTCTCTTATGAACCCGTTTGCCAATAGCTTGTCAACTTCCTCTTTCAAGGTACCATACCTCTCGGTACTGAGAGGCCTTCTCTTTAGATCTTGGGGCACATTTTAGGATCCACTTTCAGGGCATGGCAAGCAAAAATGGATCGATTCTCACCATGTCATTGTGTTTCCATGCAAAGACGTTGATGTTCTCCCATAAGAATTGTTTCAATTCTTCCTTTATCCTTTTGTCCAGTTTTTGCCATACTTGCAACATCTGGGTAGGGTATAATGGGATTACATGGAACGTCTTTGCACTTTGCTACTTTTTGAAGTGCGTTCATATAGTAGGCCCTTGCCTCTGTCTGGTTACCACGAACCTAGCGACCCCTCCCGGCGTTGGAAACTTCATTGCCAAATGATCGATGGAGATGACTGCATGTAGGTCCTTGAGCACAGGCCTACCGAAGACTCCATGATATTTCTTTAGATGACACAGGAGCTTTCCAAAGTCCACCGTGAGGGTGATTTTACCTCGGGAGATGGGGCTATCTTCCGTGAAACCGAATAATGGTTCTAAAATGGTCGTTAGTTCATGATCTATATCCATTTGGTCAAAGACACTGCCAAACAAGATGTTCACGGCACTTCCGTCATCGACCAACATTCGTCCTAGCCCATTCATGGCCACAACAAAGCGAGAACTACCGTCACATGCGGGTAGTGTATACCTGCCTCGTCATCTTCTGTGAAAGTGATTTGTGGGGACTTGGGTTGGTGCCCATAAACCTACCAACTTTTCACCAGGTTCTTCTCTTTCTGCATTTGTGTAGTTTCACCATGAATTGATCGTATGCCCTCTAACATAGGGCTTTTATGTGATTGTGTTAATCTCTCAGACCAGTGGGACTCTTATGTGCCATGTAGCACTTGACGGGTCCACATTTCTGTCGTTTTCTCTATCGTTGCGACGAGGTCCATCATCCTGGCATTGGGGTGGAGGTCTTCTCTCTTGATTGGATGGTCCTCGACGTCCTTGGGCCAGTCGATTCTCTCCTCATTACCCTTGATTCACGTGATTGATCAGTTCTCTTATGTCGGGACAATCTTCAGTGTTATGTACCTGGGTCCTATGTATGCGACAGAACTTGGTGGAGGAACATCTGGCTAGAGAACCGCTATGGGTAGTCTGGCATGAGGAGTTAGGATCGTCTCCGTCTCAATGAATCTCCTATAGCAGTTGTTATGTGGCTCGGAGGAGCGCTTTCCTTGAAAGCGATTGAAATGGGCTCAGGGGAACATCGTCCATCTCTGCGATAGCGATCCCCTCTGTCTCTTTCTGCTATTTCTCTATTTTTGATCATCTCCGCAGATCGGATTTCTTGCTGGATCAAGTCTACCAGCTGACTATAGGTCTTTGGTTGATTATTTTGGACATCTCTCCAGAAGGGGGTGCGCATGTGAAGTCCGATCACTAGCGCGTCCAGAGCTTTTTCATCGGTGACGTTCTCAATTTTGTTGATGACAGCACTAAATCTATTGAAATAGCTCTTTACCGACTCTCCTTTCTTCTTCGAATGTCGTGGAGTTGAGCGATATCGACTATCATTGTCCGATTGCCAATGAAAGCGTTGATAAATTCCCGTTTGAGTTGGGGCCAGTTCCTTATGCTTCCTAGTTCAGTTTGTTGTACCACTTCTTCGCATCAGATGTGAAGGTGGTATGGAAATTTTTGCACTTCACTATGGGGGAGTTACCTTGGAGCTTTGTTTTTATACATTGATGTAATCCGTGGGGTCACCTCTTCCGTTATATTTGTCCATCGGGGGCATTATGAAGTTAACGGGGAGCTCCTTGGCTTTCAACAAGTTGGTGAAAGGGAGGTTCTCATCATCGTCAACCTCATCGTATTCTAACTTTTCCTTTTCATCTTCGAGCCTCGCAGAAACAAACTTCGGGTCCTTCATTCCTTCTGTACGGGTCTCACTGCACTCACGGTACCTACTGTGCACTGGTAGATATGGTGCTATAGAGGATCCCACTCCTAACCTGTCAATACACTGGCGGCATGAGCCAGCTGGTTTCTATGTGTCGGAACGGGTCTCTCATCTTGGTTGTCTGCGAGGGTCTCGGATTCACATTCTGATGGTTCCTACCATTTAAAACTGGCAGGTTGTCCTGAAATCGACGTTTTTCTATCGAGTCGAACCTCGAAGGGCTTCGTCGGGCACGGCTACGCTTAGGTCCATGTTGAAGAGATTGATTCTTTAACAATTCCAGCGCTGCCTTCATCTGGGCATTATCTAAATTCAGGTCCTAATTATCTTGCTCGATCGATAAATGCGCTTCTATCATTGTCTTCTTCTCTTGTGATGGGTTACATTCTAAACGTCTTGAATGCTTTCCTGCCGCAAGTCAGTGTGATGGGATTCTACTTCTTCTTCTAGAGAATTTTTTGTTGCCATGCTCTTTCGGGTAGATTATACATTTTTACCACAAATTTTAGGTTGTGTAATATTTTTCGTTTCCCACATACGGGCGCCAATCTATTGACGTAAGAATCTGCACTATCCATGTAAGACCCCAAGTCCAGAAATTCTAGACTTAGAAATGTTAGCATTTAATTACCATTAAACAACAAGATATAAATGCGGAAAAGTAGATAAAATTTTCATTCTATTTTATTTTAATTTGAAATACAAAATAAATATTAATGACTCTCAATGATATTAATTAAAAGCAATAATTTGCATAATACATTTTATACCCAATTTCTTATTGAATAAACACAATAATTTCAGAAAACCTCATAGTTTGGCTAATTAAAATAAGTAAAAGAATAGTATTCCAATAACATTAATCGGCCTAATGCATCTTATTTCTGAAATAATAACAAACATTAAACTTGAATTTAAACAATACTGAGTCCGTCTCGCCCCAAGTAGTTGTCTCGAATCATCTAGCTCTCATCATCTGAAAAGTGGAGAATATGGAATGAGCTAACGCCCAGTAAGCAAACCTCATGCACATGATAATGTTTGCTTATAATATGCATTAGTTTGAAGTAGTTTTATAGAATATGTATCCCGTCTTTTCTTATCCTTTAAAAAAAATTTAACATTGTGAGCTCACTTTTGTGTATCGCCTATCCAATCAGTATGCAGTGGGCCATTATTATTTGGAACCCGATCCATCTACCGGTAGCACCGCAAAGCAGTTATACATTAAACATTACACATTCAACATTATCATTAGTCGGGTGCGCCGGTCCCCCACGCCCCATTTCCCACTCACACCTTTCATAGCATAGGCGAACACCATTTCATTTATAAAATTTGAGATACATATCTTTCTTGAGTAAAATATAAATTTCAAACATTATCATTTAAATCTTGAACGGCATTTTTGACAAGATAAGGAGCGTGTCCTTATTCGATTTGTGGAAACAATTCGGGTACACTTGTGAAATGGACCAAGATCAAGGCGAAGAACTTGATCGCATTTCTTGACTAGTTACAGAATATATAAAGCAGGAAAGTTTCGTTGTTACGCTAACTATGTTTTACTTTTGTAAATTCTGATAAAGTTTTAGATTAAGTCTAAAATTGTAATTTCAAAAAGGTGAGGCGTGTGTAATATGTTCTAAAATAATGGATTTATTTACCCGTGGCATAGGGCCCGTGGATGTTTTTCTTAGGAGTTTACCATGCTATATCTGGTGTTAATTAATGCTTTAACTGCCTTATATATGATTCATCTTGGACCGCAAAACATTCAGTATAATGTTCTGACGTTCAACAAATTTCTATCAACATCAGAACATTAAAGTGAACTTCGTGTTTTTTTTTTAAAAAAAAAAATTACAGCTTCCGCTTAATTTTAGTAACAACCTATTCAAACTCCCTTCTAGGTTGTTTGCTACCTAGGTTTAAAACTAACACCTTCAATTTTTTTTAGGTAATGTCGTTCATAGTTGCTCACTATTGATAATCAGCATACGTGTCATTACTAAATTGGAGTAATTATTCATAGTTACTAACTATAAATAATATTAATTAATTGGAGTAAATAATTACTTCAATTGAGTAATGCCACATAGGCGACTACCGAGATTGAACAATTATGAATATCAATATTTTTTTCTCTTAATGGGAGTTTCGATAATTCATATGTTCCAATTTTACTCATCTTTTTCTTTTCCAACAAACAAAGATTGGATTTTAAAAAAATCTTTCTGAATGATGTATAGGAATTTTTAAAACAAATAACCTTTGTTTGGTAAAGCTTAAATTTTTTTTACAAAGTTGAAGTCAAAATCAACATTTAATTTTAATCACACATTTCATGAAACTCATAAATTTTATTAACTTTTCAACTACATATTTTCACCAATTTTCTTTTTTAATCAAAATATGCTAAAAAAAAAACTATCTCAAACAACCCTTTAAATGCTAATAGACTTTTCTCCTTTTCACATATAAAGTAAAAAAAAAAAAAAATTAATATCATTTCCATGTTAATGATTCCATTTATATTTGAATTAGGGTGGGGTGTCTGTTTTTAGGGTTAATTTCTGAATATTTTATGTTTTATATTTTTAAAATTGTTTGAAGTGGAGAAATGTAACAAATAAAAGTTTAGAATCTATTTGCGTTTAAAAAGCTAGAGACCCTAACGTAATTTTCCTATTTTATTTTCGTTTTTTGCTATTTCAGTTTATTTAAGTTGAATGGAAAAATCTTGGGAATGATAAGTGCGAATAAAGCGAATATGGACAAAATTGAGACAAATTGCAAAAGATGGGAATCACGAGTGTAATTTATCTTCAAAATTAGGTATGGCAATAGGTCGGCTCGGCGCATGAAAAACGAGCTCGGCTTGCCTCCAAATTTGATGCTCGATTCGGCCTACGAGCTCGTGGGCCAAATGGGACGATCCCAGCTACCCAAGAGCTCAGCTCGGCCCTAAATATTTTTTTAAAAAAATTTGAAAATGAAAATGAAAAAAAATATCAAAAATCCTTTATATTAAAAATTAAAGGTTGAAAACCCTCCTCATTTTTTCTGGCTTGAGAGCGCTACTTTGAAAGTAGGCGGAGTTAAAATTGTACACGAATAAGATATTACGTGTACAATTTTTTTATTAAAATAAGACAAAAAATAATCAAATACTAATGCAAAATAATACTTACTACAAATCTGATAATCCATATTCAAATCTTC
>CM042673.1:42408466-42458934 GCA_023638005.1 Forsythia suspensa | reverse complement strand
TATCATTGTCAACTATCAAGCCGAGTATCGAAAGCAAAGAAAGAATGGCGCTCAAGAGAGTACATGGTTGATACAACTCGATGAATAATCTACATCAACCGAAGAGATTAAGCGATTCCGTTGTCTTTGTGACAATCGTTCGGCAATTGCTTGGTGGAGAATCGATCTTTCATACAAGAACTAAGCATGTTGAAGTGCACTATCACTTTATTAGAGAAAGGTTCTACAAGAAGAAATTGAGATGAGGCAAATCAAGATAGAAGATCAAGTTGCGGACTTGTTCATAAAAGGCTTGAGCACCGGCAAGTTTCAAATGTTTCGCTATCAACTCGGCATAGTTCAAATAGTTAGAGCTGGTGTTGAGGGGGAGTGTTGAAGATCAACCCCAGCCCATTACAAAGTCCAAATCCATTTTTTTATCTAGAAGCTTCTCAACAAATGTGGAAGGTCCAAATCCATTTTATCTAGAAGCTTCTCAACAAATGTGGAAGAAAGACATTTTAAAGAAAATATTGTAGAAGAATCTAGAAAGGAGAAGTGTGTAGAATGATGTAGAATGCATGATGAGGACTATAAATATCATCCATTGCATTTGGGTTAAGTATCCTCCAAAAACATAAGCCTTTGTAGTGTTAGTTTGAGTGTGTGTCTTGAGTGTAAGTTGTGAGCTCTCTATTGAGTGTTTATTTCTCTTCAAATTGTGAGTGGTCTTTAGAAAGTGTTGTAGTGTCTTTTATTGTGGGTATAATACAAGTAATTTGTTTACTTGTTTGGGTCCAATATTAGTAATTTTAGAGTTGTGTACTCTAAATTTTACTCAACAATGACTGCAGCAGGTATTGGAAAAATTGATAACCAAAAGCACTCAACCCCTTGTAAAACCGCAAAACCGCCCTAGTCAATTCACATCTGCCTGCATATGATAACGAAGTACTCTTCCACAAATGAATATGGGAAGCCAGTTTATCAATGAGCGGAGAGTAATGCATTACCTTTAGTTTCTCGACTGCCAGCGGGATTCCTAGGTAGCGAAACGACATTGCACCCATAGGAAATAAAGTGAGCTGCTCAATCTGTTGAAGGTCTGGTTCCGTCACTCCAACCTAATACAAAGTGGACTTTGTAACATTTGCTCTAAGTCCAGATTTATTGCCAAAGTCATGTAAGCAATCCATAAGTATAGATACCGACATTGGGTCTCCTCTAGCGAAGAACATTAAGTCATCAGCAAACGCCAAGTGAGTTATTTTAAGCAACCCACATTTTGGATGGTAATTGAATTCACTGTTATCCGTACATGTTTCCAAGGATCTTGATAGATATTCTATACAAAGAACAAATAGGAAAGGAGATAGGGGATCACCTTGCCTTAGTCCCTTTTTTCCTTTGAAAAATCCAGCCAACTCACCATTTATCGCAATAGAATATGATGTAGTTGAAATACATTGCATTATCCACTGCACAAAAGTAGGAGGAAACAGCAGCCCCTACAAAACCTCTTTCAAAAAATTCCAATCCAACGAATCAAAGGCCTTTCTAAGATCAATTTTGAGCAAACATCTAGGGGATACCCTCTTTACATTATGTTGCCTTAATAACTCTTGAGCCAAATGGATGTTCTCACCATGCTACGACCTATAACAAACGCCGATTGAGCTTTATTAACAATAGAATCCAAAGAGGAGCTAGGCATGAGATAGCAATTTCGAGATAATTTTATAGATCACGTTGAAACAAGAAATTGGTCTATAGTCTCCCACCAATGGTGCATGGTTTGATTTAGGAACCAAAGCAATTACGTAATGGTTGATTTGTTTAAGGAAAGTCAAGAAGAAAAGAATTCTGAATCGCTGAAACATCGGAACCCTCTGCTTTTCCAAGCCTTTTGAAGAAGCACGAAGAGTACCTATCCGGACCGGAGATTTATCCTTCGCAATTTCCCAAAGAGATTTTTTAATTTTAGAGACCTCAAAAGGTTTAACCAAGTCTTCCAATTGTTGTTCAGAAACCGTTGGACCACTAGCCAAAGTAATAGGGTCCGATCGTTTCTCCTCGCTTTCCGCTCCAAAGAAGTTTCTATAATAATTGAAGAATTCATCCTTAACTTCTTGATGAGAAACGGTCATGTTCCCATCCTCCTTACACACTGCTACAAAGTGGTTACGTTTAGTGTTTCTCTTGACCATTGCATGGAAGAATTTAGTACACTTATCACTATTCATTATGTACTTGCATTTAGCTTGCTGAAAAAAGAAGCTTCTCTCCGACTCCGATAAGAACACCGATGTTTTCCTTAATTGAGAAACCTGCAGTTGCAGCCCCTGGTCATTTGGCTGGTCATGAAGCTTTAGTTGAACCGACATCAACTCATTTCTAGCATTTTCAGCACGGACAGAGATATGGCCGAATTTTCTTTTGTTGAGCAATTTCAACGGCCTTTTTAGTCTCTTAAGTTTAGAGCAAATGATGAATTGTTTCATTCCCCATCCATTATGAGTCCAATTTGCCTGAACAACATCATTAAAGGACTCATGATTCACCCACATATTAAAGAATTTGAAGTTTTTCCTCCGTAAATGTAAAGGATCAAAGAGTGAAACAATGCACGGAGAGTGATCCGAGAAGCAATTAGGAGGTGGGAAAGCTGCCTCTGAGAAGAAATCTGTAGTCAACCATCTGTTGTTAATCATTGCTCTGTCCAATTTTGTCCAAACCGATAAGTTATTCCAAGTGAAAAAACAACCTGAGGACTTCAGATAACCCAATCGAGAGGCAGCAGTTAGCAAAATCTCTAATTTCATACGGTGTAATTTCAACCCCATTACTGCATTCTCCATCCATTAGAACGTTATTGAAATCCTCAATAACCAGCCAAGGCAATGAACACGTAAGGCTAATATCCTCAATTGAATTCTACAAAGGTCTCCTATTAACAACCGAGTGTAGGCCATAAACAAAACTCACTTGAAAGGTAATACAAGATACCTTACAAGTAGCAGTCCCATGAATGGCTTGAGGCAAAATTCCAGCAGTAACAAAATCAACCTTAGCCGAGTTCCATAAAACAAGAATACGACCCGCATCATGCAAATGAAAATTGTTTACTTGTTGCCAACCAATGAATTTATTCCTCATAACCCTCGAGAGTTTGTCTAAATTTAATTTTGTTTCCAAGATACCCATTAAGTCTATTCCATGGAGTTTCATGAGGTCTCGGACCCCATTTTGTTTTAGGGGCTTATGCAAACCCCTAATATTCCAAGCCGCACACTTCATGGTGATAAAAGAAGGGAATGACCCTTCGAATTACCAAGAAAGGAAGTGTTAGAACCCACTTAGCCGGAATATCTTTAAGTCTGTCTTTCGTTGTTGCAGCTCGATCAATTCCAGCGGAGGAAGACGTCCCTGCATTACTACTGGATTGCCTTAAAAGCTTCTCTTGGACCTTCCCTTTTTGTTTGGCCAAACGTTTCTTGCTTTTGTCTACCAAAATGAAAGGTGGTTCTCTTTCATCTAGAGTCTCGAACTGCCCCTGTTTATTACTCTGTTGAATTGTCCCAGACATGGTCTCATTTTTGTCTTTGTTAGATCAATGACGATGGTCCCCTGCTCAGTCGGCTGACCATTGGAGATTACAGCCACTGTGGGAGGCCCTTCTTTGTTAACTTCAACTAGCTGCGGTACCTTCAGGCTGGTTTGAAAAGATTTCTGAATCATGGTGCAATCTTCAAGTGAATGCCCGAATAATCTACAAGTCGGGCAGAACTTGGGTTCATGCTCAAATAACACATTTTGCTCTCTAATCTTCCCTGATGATAAGCGTATGGTAACTGACCGAACGAGCTCCTGCGAAGCATCCACTTCAACTAGGATCCTAGCATACGATAGTCTGCCTCTTGTATAAGTAAGATTATCCATAGAGAGCGGCTTCCCTATCTTAGATGCAATCATCCCAAGAGCCTTCGGATTCCAATAATTCAGCGGGAGACCCGGTAGCATAACCCAAACCGGCATTTTGCAAATTTCCTCATCATCAAACTCAAAACAATCCGGCATGACCTTTAGGAGTAAAGGCCTTCCAAACACAAAGTATGGACCCCCATTCAATACCCTCTGCCGTGAAGTATCATCATCAAACTTAAAAATCAGCCATCCACTCTCATGTGTGTGGTATTCATATTTGACATTCCAAGAATCACAAAGTTTGAGCAATGCTTTCTTCCCAGGAAAGCGACCTGCGAAGTAGCCTACAAGGCTGTAACCCCAAACCATTTCTAAATCATCCTCAAAACTATGATCAAACACAATTTCATCGGGCAGATTGTCAAACACTTCAAGTGTAAGACATTGGCTGGGTTTTCTGTTATCTTTAAAAAAGTTGACCCACGGGGCTTTCAACCTGTTACCATCTGATTTATGTTCATCTTTATTCCCCTCTTTCACCGGCTGCAATTTCTCCGACGACCCATCCGAAACCATATCATATTCACCCAATGTTCTTGAGCAAGAAAGCGATTTTGGGGAAAGTTGAGTATCCTCTTCTGTAATCCCTTTCAACCCTGCTGAGGGTTCATCCAACGGGGGCAGCGAAGGTCCCTTACAGTCTGCTGAAGTGGGTCCCGCTCTCCTATCTGAACCGGAGCATTCCTCATCTAAGCCGCGAAGGAACTTTACAAAATCTGCTTTTTTACGGACAGCAGATTCCCTCTGCTTTTTACCCATATTAATTGTTCAGTTGGATACTTGTTCAATTTTTCCAATGGCAACCTAATAAGCTTTATCTTCTCTATGACTTGAGGAAGCCTGAGGGTGAGATACCAGACAGGAGCATATGAGGTTAATATGTATAAAACTTCATACGCTATGTCGCTAGTTTGTATCAAAAATCCTTCAAGATCTGGATGCTGCTGGACCTCCACATCCTCAAAGAAGAATCGCAATAACTTTAGCTCCTCACGTATTGTTCTAATTTGATCCTTCACATCAATAATTGTTTCATACTTTTGAATCATAAGGAGATTAAGATCATCCAGGAGAGAATAAAAAAGGAACAGCGAAACCACGCTAGTTTTCGGAATCAGCATCTTCCAGGAGGCTGCCATGCACTGCTCTTTGATCTTTTCCTTCACTTGTTCAACCTTTCCCAGAATATCAGCAAGAGCCAAACCCTCTAAGCGATGATCCCGCGTCCAATCTTTTTTTCCAATATAAAAATAGAATGAATAAAAAAAACTTCCTACATCGTTGGCCACAGCTTCAATATCTGTCAATACATTTTTATTTTCATCAAGGCTGGTGGATTGAGATGCAGGTTTATCCCCAAGAAAAGTAATAAAAAATTTCAGCTCCATCTGACAGGATTCAAATGAATCCTCATGATCTAATGATATGCGATACCGAATTCCATCATAAATTTCAAGGAGAAAGTCAATAAAGACTGCAAGAAGCTCAATAGGATTTAGAGTGGTACTCTTTGAGTTTGGGATTTTCAAGAATACTTTAAGCTCTGTTACAAAAGACCTCAACATGATGGTAAAGCTTTGATCTTTTAGAGTACTACCCTTTTTTACCGAGTCGTTAAGCTGCTCTAACAAAGAAATTACTTTGTCATCTTGTTGGCACAATTTTATGATGTAGTGGCAGACAGTTAGAATGATATATCCATGGCAATGAGGCATTCCAGGAATAAAAAACTCGGATTTTGGAGCTTGGGTCAAATCGTGTATTTGAGGAGCCATTTCACGCCCTCGTTCTGTCATTTGGATAGACATAATTTTAGATTAGTTATAGGAATATATTGTTCCAAAAATTATTGTTCAAAACTATTGTAAACAGGTTATTTATATGGAATTTCACGGAAAATCATCGCGTTAAGTATATGTCCTACAACATTTGTTTATGCTTTCATGAAACTTAAATTTGTAGTGTACATTTAGCAGCGGTGTACCATTCTGATTTTCTTTAATACAGAAAAAAGTTAAATCTAAAAATTCTCTGAGCAATATAGAAAAAAAGAGTAAATTTTCTGGGTTTTAAAACATAGATAACAAACTGGAAAGTGAAATAGAATACACAAACTCTAAAATTAGAAATACCTTCTTGAAATCCAAGTGTTTGAAATGCTTTAATCGACTAAGTTATGCAGCAGATCTAACTTTGCTTTTGTGTAGAGAGGGAGAGGGAGAGGGAGAGGGAGTGTGTGTGTAATTTATGAATATTGAATATTTGTGTACAGACCTTAAATTTATTCATAAATAAATTCTACTTGCATGAAATTTTTTAAAATAGAATGTTGAATAAATATGTCATTTTCTTATATACAACTAGACAGTAATCTGGTTATTAGACTTAATCAACATGATTAAGAGGAAAATAAAAAGTTAATAACGTTGTTTGTATCATAATGTGAATGTAGAAAAATTTATTCAACCGGCCTTATATAATATTAAAACAAATTCATTTACAATATTATCAATCTCTCTCACTATACATGTGTGTGGGGTTTTATATAATATTATTCCACTGGCCTTATATATAATAAAACCAATTTTTGATCTATCTGCTATATATATCTATAGTAGAAATTCAACAAATGGTCAAAAATTGAGAAGATAGAACACATTCATTCTTGTGGAACGATACTTAAAACTTTTTATTACATGATGGCACATTCACACACATCATAAGATTAAGATCATAGTTTGCAAGTTAGAATACTGAAATGGCATACAATCGTTTCACTACAAGAAACTCTGTCTCTGTTGTCTTGATTTTCGTTGGTAACAGTATTTACCAACGAAAATCTTTTGTCACGAAATCCGTTTATGAAACACTCGTCGCTAATTTACTTACGAATTAGTAAGGCCGTTGCTAAATTAACCACGGAAATAGATGTTGGTGTTTACCAACAACTATTAGCTACGCCAACAACTATTTTCGTAGCTAATTAATTAGCAGCGATGGGTCTTGGGTTATTACCGATACGTAGGTGATTACCAACGTCTTTTCAATATAATTCTTGCAACATAAATTATTGAAGGCTTTGTTTGTTGCTATATTGCTATAAATGTATTATTTATATTTTCATAGCTAAATTACTACATAAATTCCCAACTAAAAAAAAATTCGTCGTTGAGTTGAATTACATTTTAAAAAAATGCCACTAGTTATTATACCAATATATTTTTCTTGTGAATTAAAAATATTAAAAAGTAAAAATATTTAAAATACAATAACAAATAAAATATGAAATTTACACATTTCCATTCCATAAATTCGAAGTGTTCAAAATTACATCAATTTCACTTTCCTTTAAAAATAAATACTAATTTTGACATTAAAATCATATTAATCATGTCATACTCCAAACCCAAAAAATTGGCACATGATCAGTTAGTCCAAAAAAACAAAAAGCAAAAGTTCTAAACACTTTCAATTAAAATTTTTTATAAACAAAATTAACGCTTTTCCATGCCCAACCATTGAAGAACATTGTGCTTAAATAATCTAATCACTTGACCTACTCCTTTCTCACACCATGAATGAATGCCAAAATCTAGTTGTAATAACACATGTGAACCGTATTTTTCAACAGTTGAGAGGTTATATTTTTCCTGCAAAACAAATTTAAGACCCACCTTATACCATATGAAAATTATCCTCAGAAATTGCAAATATGATTCTAAAGTGCGCCATAGCATACTGTTTGTATAAATATTCTTGTGATTTGTATAACAAATGTTTTCCAACTTCTATACATTTCCATAAAGGGAGGACTAGGTGGTCAAAAACATGTTAGAACAAACTCAAAATGATTATTTTTTTAGAATGTAACATGATTTTTGTAAGGATGTAACATGTTAATTATTTTTTCTTCTTATAGATGGGTTCAGGGCAAGCTTTTAGGGGATTAGATTGCATAGAGAAGGACATGATATTCAAAGTAGACACAACATTAAATTATTAAATTACAATAGATGAGTTTGAAATATTACTTGTTGATTAAAATAATGAATACTCAAAGACTGAGTTCAAGAATAAATATTGCTCTTTGAAGAGATCGTGCACTATTTATTAAGGCAATTCCTTAGTTGCCTAACATCATCAGTATATAATGAAACAACTTAATGCCGTGACTAATCTGATCCCATATGCAGCATATTATATATAGCACAAATCTCATATTATAAGTTGCTTGCCATATTGCCTTTTATTTTATTATGTTTTCCTTCAATAACTATAATTTAATTGTATTTAAGAGGAATAAAGAGGTCAAAAGGACAAATTATGAAAAAACATAAAGTGGAGACCAAATAAAATAAACATAAAAACTTGGAGGACTAAATCTGCAATTTGGGGATTGGAACCAATTTTGTGACCGCAATGCGCTGTTAGCGCGTTGGGATGTTTTTTTAGCTTATTTTCAACTCTAATGAAGACTTTTTTCGTCTTTTCATTTACATGGATTTCAGAATTAGTAAATTATTATATAAAGACCTAACCTAGGTCAAAAGAAATGGTGATTTAGGGGAGAAATAACGGCAAAGAACATAAAGAACAACCAAGATCTTAAAGATTGGAACTTGAAGACGAAGATTTCTTGGTGCAAGATTTTCAAGTTATTTTCATCTTTTATTCAAGATCTGGGTTATGTATTCAAATCTTTTCATCTCTTCCTTCTCCCGAATCATGAGTAGCTAAACTCAAAGTTTAGATGAACGATGTAACCTAGTTTAATTCTTTATTTTGACTCTCAAGTTTTGCTTATAAATTAATTATGTTTTGATTTTACTTACATTGTTAATGCTCAAAATAATTGGCCATTATTTTTCATTAATTTGTGGATTGTAATGAACCCGAGAAGTAAATTATTAATTTAGACCACGTAGTAAAATCGACAATTAGATAAAAAGTAGAGATACGCTTTTATTATTGTCGCGGTCTTGAATTGAATTCTTAGGTGATTTAGTGTATCTAATTAAGGACCATCCTAACTTTATAAGTGGGCTTAATTAGATAGGACTAATTTGAACTCGAAAAAGGTAAATTAGGTTAAATTCGTGAATTCAACCGAATACAATATTAGGAATAAATCTTGATAGGAGAAATTAGATATGATAACTATGGTGAACTCGTGAATCCAAATTCTTCAACCATCATTCTTGAATAATTCTTGATATTTGCTTTGACATGCGTTATTATATTATTTCCTTAAATTCATAATTCTAGTTTAAATATTCAAATCAACTCAATTCAAATTGTTTTAAATAAGATAGTCTTCGTGAGAACGATAATCCAGACTTAATAGGTCACTTTATTACTTGTTTGCGATATTGTACACTTGTAATTACATTATTTTCACAACAAGTTTTTGGCACTGTTGACGGGAACTATTCTTATTTAATATTAGTTTAGATTAATCGTAAGTGTTAGTTTTATTTTTTTATTTTTTTTATTGTTATTAATTTTTTTTATTATTGTTATTGTTACTATTTTCTTTCTTCTTTGTTTATTTCTTTCAAATGGCAGATGCTACTAATGCACAACTTGCTGCATTGACAAAGTAGGTAGAGCTCTTGGTCAGAACACAGACGCAAGGAATGAATGCCATCCAAGCAACCATCATGTGCGAAAACTATAGGACTAACCACTCGAAAACAGATTATATGTTATTGGCCTCTTCAGAACAGGTCAATTTTGTGCACAATAATACACATCAACAATATAATTCATATTTACAAACATACAATCCGGGTTGGAAGCAACACCCAAATTTTAAGTGGTCTGAGAATCAACAAAGTGGCAATACCTATAATGCTTAGCAAGAAAGAAGACCGAGTATGGGAGAGATGTTTCAACAATATATGTAGAAAACTGATAAAGTATTGGAGCAGCTGGACACAAACTATCAAAATCAACAAGCGTCTATAAGAAAAATAGAGACTCAAATTGGTCAGTTAGCTTTGCAATTGTCAAATAGGAAACCAAGGACTATGCTTAGCAATACAATTACAAATCCAAAAGAACAGGTAAATACAATCACTACCAGGAGCGGGGTACAACTGCCAGAAATTCAAGTGAAAAGGCCAGAGAAAAAGGACAAACAGTTGGCAATTGAAGAAGAAGAAGATGGGAAGCAAGATGTAAAATTAAAAGAAAAAGAGTATGTGGAAAAAGAGAAGTTGATCCTAAATGAGCAAAATAAAAAAATTGGCATTCAATGATATTGCACTTATCAAGCAATTCTCTGACTTCCGTATTTATTCTAAAATTGATTTTGTGATCAAGGAAGTTGAAGTTTTCGTAGTGGTGTTCAAGCAAAGTGCTAAACTACAATTATATTTATATGAGAAGTGCAAGTTAAATTTTTTGAGGATAAACGAAAAATTGTGCAAAGTTTATAGATGCAAGCCAAGCAAGTCCTCCAAATCACTATTTAAAGTTCCGTGAGAGCAACTAGACAATAAGTCGAGCTCTATACTATAAATTGTGCGCTTAATGGGAGGCAACCTATTTTTCTATCCCTTATATGTTTATTGCATTGCATGTAGAATTTTAGAACTGCATTAGAAAGTAGAGCACGTTTCCGATTTTTAGTAAATGATTACGTTTAATTTTTTTAATTTTATTTCGGGCTACACATCGTCATTCCAATCCCAATGCGTCTTGATTAGTCGAAAATCCGACGTTGTCTCCACGACTTTTGATTCGGGTTAACTCTTTCTTTCTTTATTTATTTTGCTTTCTTTAGTCACATTGAGGACAATGTGAACTTTAAGCTTGGGGTGACTTTAATTATTTTGGTTATTATTGTGTGTGCTATGATTTAAAAAATAATAATTATTTGTGTGCTTGTATGTTGGATAGCATTGTCGGTTTATGATGATATATATTTGAAACTGTTATGAATTCATGAATTATGACTTGTTGATGCTACTTAAACTATTTTTATAGACTATACTTATCCATGTGAGATATGATTAAGTGTGACCACAATAGTCATGAATATCACTACCTTTGGTTTAAAGATTATTGAACCTAAGTTGTGAAAACCAAGACCATCAATTGACAACTTAATTACTAAACCAGTTGAAAGAATAGTTTAGGGTGGTTAAACCAATGCGGAAGGTATTTAGATAATTGTTGATTCTGTGCATGAGTAATAGTTGTGTGGACTGTATTTGGCAACCAAGTGGAATCTAGGTATTAACTGGATATTAGGAATCTAATCCCTACTTATTTATCTTGCACAAAAAAATAAAAAATAAAATAATAAAAGACATTGCACTTGCATTATCTTATACCTCTCTTCGTAGCCTAGTTGACTCGAGTGATAAAATCCGTTGTGGTTCTCAAAACTCGGTGCCCTAAGGTCTATCAGATCTGGGATCTATCGACCTAAAGCTCGCTACAAAGGTCATCTAGAAAGCTTAAGGGAGTGAGGTTTTACACATAAGATATATATCCATATATATTTATATATAAAAAATAGAGCAGCAAAAGCAAGATTGAGTTTTTGTGTGTATAACTTGGAGGTTTAGATAACTAGTGGGTTTGACTTACCTAGTGGAAGCTTGATGATCAAAGCATTCAATAAAATGAGGAATCATCACGGATCCGGATAGCAACTGTATTGGCTAGACTTAACTAAATTTTGAGCAATAAAATAATAAGTGTTTTGAGTGTAACTTTAAAGTTAACACCCAGGGTAAAAGATTGAATATCAATATAGAAGTGTGTATTCTTACGAGAGAGTAAAGAAATATTTGACCATTAGGAGCAAATATTACCAACCTAAAGGTTTATGTTGATTGGATTGACTATTCGCATACACATATATCAATCGAGTATCGGATAAGTAAAAATTGATTTTGGTAGCATAATTTAGAAGTCTTTTATGAATTGATTGAGTTGTTTAAAAAACATGAGGCAAATCGACAATCTATCTATTATAGTATATTTTAATATTATTTGTTTGATTGTTTAAGTAAATAGTCATGTTCAAGAAGGCGACGAATGTTTAAATTTGAGGTATTTGATAAGTGTAGTTTTACACTTATCCGGACCATCAAAAGTGGACGATTGTAAGTACTCTTAAGTGATTTTTACTTAATTGTGTGTTGATTTAATTATTTTAGGTCAAAACCTGAGATCAGATGGAATTGGAGAAAAACAAAGCAAAATTGGCAAAAAAGGATTGAAAGTGTACGGAGAGTCGGATATGGGGACCAACTTGCAAATATAAAAAAATTGAAGGACTTGGATTGCAAATAAAAGAAGACTAAATTGAAATGAAAGAAGAAATCAGAAGACTAAAGAATATAAAATCCAAAATTGAAGGACTTGGGCTGCAAATAAGAGGAATAAAGAGGTCAAAAGGACAAATTATGTAAAAACATGAAGTGGTGACCAAATAAAATACACATCAAAACTTAGAGGACTAAGTTTGCAATTTGGGGATTGGAACCAATTTTGTGAAATTCCTTCTTGTTTGTCGCGGTGTGACCGCAGTTCGACTTTACGCGCCTAGACATTTTTTTTTTTGCTTATTTTTAACTCTAGTCAAGACCTTTTTTGTCTTTTCACTTACATGGATTTCAAAATTAATAAAATATTATATAAAGACCTATTCTAGGTCAAAAGAAAGGGTGATCTGGAGGAGAAATAACGGCAAAGAACACAAAGAACAACCAAGAAATTAAATATTGGAACGTGAAGACGAAGATTTCTTGGTGGAAGATTTTCAAGTTCTTTTCATCTTTTATTCAAGATCCGGGTTATGTATTCAAATCTCTTCATCTCTTCCATCTCCCAAATCATGAGTACCTAAACTTAAAGTTTGGATGAATGATGTAGCCTAGTTTAATTCTTTATTTTCGACTATCAAATTTTGTTTATAAATTAATTATGTTTTGATTTTACTTCAGTTCTTAATGCTTGAAATAATTGACCATTATTTGTCATTGATTTGTGGATTGTAATGAACTGATAAGTAAATTATTAATCTAGACCACGTAGTAAAATCTGACAATTGGATAAAAGGTAGAAATACGCTTTTATTATTGTCGCGGTCTTGAATTGAATTCTTAGGCGATTTAATGCATCTAATTAAGGATCATTCTGACTTTATAAGTTAACTTAATTAGATAGGACTAATTTGATATCGAGAAAGGTAAATTAGGTTAAATTAAGTGAATTCGACTGAATACAATATTAGGAATAAATCTTGAGAGAAAAAATTAGATATGATAACTATGATGAACTCGTAAATCCAAATTCTTTAACTATCATTCTTGAATAATTCTTGATATTTGCTTTCACATATATTATTATATTATTTCCTTAAATTCATAATTCTAGTTTAAATATTCAAATTAACTCAATTCAAATTGTTTTAAATAAATTAGCATTAAGATTAATTTAACTAGTATATAAATAAGATAGTTTTCGTGAGAACGATAATCCGGACTCAATAGGTCCATTTTATTACTTGATTTCAATATTGTATACTTGTAATTATATTATTTTCAAAAGAATCTACAAGTGTAAAAGCTATAACAATGAACATTTGCGTCTAGAGTTAATAAATCTTAGGGAAGTTAACAATGAAGATGCACTTAGTAAGAAGAAAGGCTATCAACAATGGCACCAAACTGAGAAGGAGTCTGAGGAGTTTCAAATGAAGTTTATATTTATACCTATTGTCACCCACAATTAAAGGAGTTCTTCCAGAATCATCTGCACGGCCATTACTACCCAGAATAGACCTTTTCATACCATCAACTCCTTCATTTTCCTCTACAAAAACAGACGCCTCAGTATCAGCCTTAGAGCTAGCCTTGGTCAAGTCATAGTCATCCTCATCTTGTAACCTGGGAACCCTAGGCATGGAGCTCCATCTTACTCTAATAGGCATATTCAATTAAAGTATGTCGTATTAGAAGTAGATGGTTGAAAGGGTTCAAAATGGAGAGACTATGATTTTTAGAAATTTGGGATTTGGGACGAGAAGGAGAAAATGAGCGGGAATTTGGGAAAATTTATTGTGTATTGTGTAAGTATTAGCGCGTAGGAATTGAAAATTTTGGGAGGGAATGGCTTCAATTTTCAGGAGGAATTTGAGAATGGTTGTGGGAACGTGGGTTCATAAATAATGGCAATTTCTACAAATTTATGTATGTATTATGTGCATATGTGTAAATATAATCATTTAGCCATTTGGAACATTCAATATCTGTACGTGTGTAATTGGTTTTGGACATTGGGCCATTTGTAAAATATGTGGGTTTAGAAATAGAAAATTGATTAATTTTTAATTATTTTATTTTTACGTGAAAATATAGATAAATTTGTGAAGTATTGAATTTTGGTTAAAATAAATAGCTGAACCTTAAATTTGAAATCTTTTTAAATTAGCTGAAAATACTTGATAACAAATAAATTATCAAATGATTTAAAGAAACAAATTTATTTTTGTAGCAAATAATTAATATTAATAAACATCTTATGTAACTTCATTATCATGATGTGTTTCATGTTCAATATTAAATTGAGTTTGCATCGACAAAGTGAGCATTGAAAAGGCTACTTTTGTAAACGACCACAAGTTTCTACCTGTTGTTTGGCATCGTGTTGCTTTCTCACTCTGTAAGTGTCGGTACGGTACAAATGATCAATCACGATATATTTACTGCGTTTTGTGACTAAATCCAAATTCATTGATATGAGTTGTTTATTGTTCCACTGAAATTACAAGTGTGAAGCTATTATAGTTCCGCCCCACACCTTAACACAATTGATCGTCTCTATTAGGGGTGGGCAAAATATTGTCACCAATCGAACCAAACTAGAACCAAACCAGAAACTTGTCGATTTGTTTCGGTTCCATGTAAATATCAAATGATTCTGGTTCCTTGAACCGAGAAAATACCGATTCTGGTTGTAGTCACAAAATCGAAAACCATAACCGAATCTAATTTTGTTAATTATTTTTTTCTAAATTTTAATAGTTAAAAGTATTGATGTTGTAATTTGTCTTTGTAATTTGCATAATTATTTTATAAATTTATGTTATGAAAGCTGGACCAACCAAACTAGGACCATTTGGTTCGGTTCCATAATTTGCGATAGTACCAATGTTTTCATTAGAAAATAACTATTGGTTCTCATTTCCAGTTCTAATTTGATTTTCTTCATAATCGAACCAAATGGAACAACACTCACCCCTAGTCTCAACGACAAAGCCTATTGTAACATAGTCATCCAATAAGTGAACAAACGGTCGGACAAAAAGGTATCGGTTGGATATTAGTATTGCCATAATTGGCCGCTTAATTATAATTCACGTAAGGGACCATACAAATCACGAATCTTAATTTGTTGTTAATTGATAAGTGTGGTTTTACACTTATTTGGACTATCAAAAGTGAAAGATTGTAAATACTTTTAAGTAAATTTCTACTTGATTGTGTATTCATTTGATTGCTTTAGGTCAAATCCCGAGTTCCGATGGAATTAGAGAAAAACAAAGCAAAATAGGCGAAGAATGACCGAAAGTGTACAAAGACTTGAAAATGAAGACCTACACATAATCTTATAAAAGTTGAAGTACTTGGGTTACAAATAAAATAGGATAAAATAGAAATAAAATAGCCAATACAAGGACCAAAGTGAATAAAATTGAAAGTTGAGGGATTGAACTGTAAAAATGGAAACTCTTGCTGTTTGGATTGCGGTTTAGCTGTGGTTTGCAAACCGCGGTTAGCCACGGCAAACAGCAAGTCCAGATTTGCCGCGCCTGTGTGGATAGAATATTAATTTATTAATTTTGAAGGATATTACTAACGAAAATTAGAATATTACTAACGGATAGATTCATAGGTAAATTTCAATAGAATATTACAAACGGATATATCCGTAGGTAAATCTCATTTCATTTATGCTTTATTTTATTTTATCATCAACGATTAATACGTAGTGGTGTTAAATCTTTAATTTGGCATATATATATATATATATATATATATATATATATATATATATAGACTTAACAACGGAATCTCAATGACAAATTATATATGTCGTTGGTAATCTAGTTTGCTAAGTCATTTATTTTATACTTATAAATTTCTTAAATTATTTTGTTGGAAAGTCGTTGGTAATCCATTTGTAATAGCAACGGAAGACGTCCATCACTAAAATTCCATCTTGGTTGCCTCCCTTTCTAGTAGTGTTTAATATTAATCATCAAGGATAAATTGCGAGAGAAGATTAATTTTTGTTTATTTATATTGAGATTTTTCATTCATCAACATCAGGCATGTCAGTCTGTTCTAGTTTGGATACTAAAAATGGTAATTTTATTTTATTTATTAAGAGAAATTATTCCACACAATGATATATACATAGGAACACCTTTTTGCAAATCAAACCTAAAGTACAAACAAAAACTGCCAAAAGAAAACTAAATCATTTAACTTACATTCTGGTGTGGTCGTATCGACTAGTCACCGTGTCGTACACCTCAACTAAAGTAAAAACATAATGTTTAACATCTTCGTATGTCTCAATCTCCTCCTCTTCATCCACCATAGCCGTCAATGTCGGGGCTAGTTCGACGTGATTATGGATACGAACCATCTTGAATTCTTGTAATGTCAAAAAATGAATATCGCAACATGATCAATTCCTAGTTTATGTTGATCGCTAAAGATGCCAGAAAAACAGGCATCAAAGATTTGTATTCGCCCATGAATATTGAGAATTGGGATCAAATTAGAGAACAACTCACACTTTATTAATAGTCAATCAATTTCAAAACCGAGAAAAAGGAGCTCTGCGTGACTGCTGTGCTTATAAGCACCAAGTGACCAAACATAGTTTGCTAGTTAATTGTAATTGCAACCTTAAACCCTAAAATTTTAAGAATTATTAAAAAAGACCAATTAGTAATCACGACCGTATGGAGTTTTCTCCGTTATGAGAAGAAAAAAGTACTTAAATATCCATGTGTCACTATATCTTCAATTTAATTCCTTCAAAATCATCTCCTCCAAAATTTTGACCGCTTCAATCCTTCTCCTCAGTTGGATCATATCCCTCAACTCATCATCTCCAAAATTGCTTACCTTCTCAATCCATCTCACTCTATCGATCGTCTCCCTCCATCGATCATCTCCAAAATCTATCCACCACCTCAATCCATCACCATAATAGAGCGTCGATCCGAATTCCACAAAGAAAGAAGCAATATACTAGTATGGATTAAAAAAAATAAAAACATAATAAGGGTAAAAAAAATACTATTTTGAATTAAATAGTATTCCCATTAGAAAAAATCCATCTTCATTCACTTGTATTTCATGTAAAAGTCCTTTTACTTCGGAGAGAGAGAATAATCTTGATTCTTATTAAATACCAAAGAGGTTGTATTATTTTTCATTAGCAATTCTTTTTCCTTCGATTTGTCAAAGTTTATTTTAATTTCTTGACTTATATCTTACATTTTCTTCATATTGAGAATATATTGTTGACGTCGGATTCTGCACCAACCACGTGTCAACTGATCTCCAATCACTCATCTGCCAATCTGTAAATTACCTGCACACTAGGACGATCGTTAGGCACCAAGATCTCTAGAGAAAAAGGGTCCGACGATCGTTGGTACTCGACTATCAACTCAACTGTCGGTATATGGAATAATACACAGGGAACAAAAACAATTGGGTGTGGGAGGAACAAGCAAGCAGAGATCTTAGCAGAGTTTAGGAGTGAGAATAATGCATAAAAAGTACGTACCTTAGAATAACCAGAGATGTTGTATTTGTAGCATTAAAAACCTAATTGATTTAGGAAAACAATCAATTAGGTATTTGACTGGATCCTCATTCCTTACTGGATATGGATGATCAGTTGTCAAGACAATCTCCTAAATTTCAGTCCTTATTTGAATTGATCACGTTGTCTAATTTTTAAGAGATTGCGGTTTGGTTTCCTTGTGAGAATCTTTGTGTCGATCAAACACAATCTTTCTTTAGTTACTTCTCTGGTTATCCCAAAATATCCGATTGCCTGTGGATTATGAGAATGGGAAGACCAGCGAAGCATTCCAAATTGGCCAGGAATGTCGAGGCCCTTCATGGGCTTCGTTGTGATGGACTCAAGAGTGCTAAGATGTTCGATGGGCCTCTGAGGCCTTCTGGGAATCTACGAGGCCCTTGTTGGGCCCTCGAGTCCTTTTTCGGGTCCATGGGGCCTTTCTTGGGCCTTTGATGACGTGGAGTCCTTGCCAAAATCGGTGGTAACAATAGTCCCCTAAGTCCAAGCCTATTATTCATGGTAGGCGTGGGACTTTAGAAAAAAGGTTTTTGTATTTCATGATTTTTGTTTGGCGAAGGCGCATACCACGATGGGCCGTAACCTCGACTGGGATTGATTAATGGAGTCCTTAGCAGATGCATGTTTGACTCATTCATGTAGTGCAACATGTCCTCCAAGCCCGAAGCCTACTTATTTATAATGGGTGTGGGCTTTGATTGTTGACGTGCCAGCAGTTGGTGGTGATTTTGTCCAAGCTGTCTCGGTTGTCGAGCAAAGATGAGTTGATGGGTCAATTTCATAAGTACTGTTGGCGCGTATAGGATGATTGGGGACACGTGTGGTGCGCGTCTCTTGACTTCATTAAATGCCTAAGGTTCTGTTTCTCACCTTTTGCCTTACCTTCGACACACGTTCATCGGATGAACGATTCATATAGTGTCTTTGGAATTGGACGGCGGAGATTAAAGGGGCCCAAATCTATATAAATTTGTGCGCCCTCTTACTAGTTTCCTTCTCGCTTTTACGTGTGTCTCCTATTTCATTAAGTATTCTGGCGAAGTAGCATAAGTTGAAAAGATTCTGGAGACTAAAGAGTTCAACCGTGTTTTTGAGGTAAACATCATAGAGATTGCAATGTTTTTCTTCTTGCTATTGTGATTTCTTGGTTTCTTGGTGTGGACACCGTATCCATTTTCTTTTCTGGCGGTTGTGGCCATTGTTAAGTTGAGTTTAGAGAAACAGTAATGTCGTTTGAACATGATGATTCTCAGAATCAACCAGCTATCGAGATTAATCCTGAAATTATGGATAAAGTTTCTCCTTCAAGTTCGTCGTCTTCTTCAAGCGAGGGGCAAGAAGAAGCTGATCAGGGACCGTCTGCAACATCTACGAGTAGGAGAAATAAGAACCTCCTAATGCATCGTTGAAGACGAAGGTGCGTAAGAAACAACGTAGTGCTGAGATCTCTGAGATGAGGGGATTGTTAGACAAAAAGGATGCCCCTACTGCTCGGCAGCTTGACAAAGAGCTTAAGCGTTCGGCCACAGAGGCCTCTATAGCTCGTTTGAGGATCACGGAGGCCGAGTTGGAAGATATCATACTGTCTTATGATTTTCCTACTTCTATGGAGCTCAGGGCTCCTGGTCTTGAGGAACGTGCTGACGACCCTCCTAAGGGGTTCGTCGTAGTTTATGAACTGGCGATGTAACAAGGTCTTCGTCTGACTATGCACCACTTCTTTCACGAGGTTCTAAGAGATTGGAACTTGGCCCCATGTCAGATAACACCGCATGGTTGGGGCTAGATGGTAGCGGTATTCTTGTTGTGAAGGATTGCCGAGGCTGGTGGAGACTTAACCTCCAAGAAATTTGAATCAATTTACCGGCCTTCCCGATCCGCAGGTTAGTTTAATATTTCTCCTCGGCCGTGAAGATGGAGAATAGCGGTACGGTCTCAACAAAGTGCATAACTGGAAGGAGAGGTTCATCTTCGTTAGAAGGGATTGAGAGTTTATGCCAGAGGATCCTCTTCTAGATGAGTCCATTCCCTGCCAATTTGGAGAACTTGGTATAACTTACTTTTTTGTGCAAATTTTTTATCATTGTCTCTGACTTAATGCTACGTTTATCCTTGCAGATTGTGGGAAGCGACCCATTCCCAATAGGGACTAAGGTGACTTAAGATTGAAGTGGGATAAGGTTCGAGCGCTTGATAGCGACTTTAGGAGCCTCAGCGATCTGCTCAAAGACGACGACTTACTAATTCGCTACAAACTAATAGGAAAGCCATGTCAATTAAATTGCGTGGTGATTTGCCTTAATATGCATTTCTAACACCTTGTGTCTTGGTTATTGCGTTAGCAGCATTCAGATTCAAGGGTGTCCCTTCATTCTGTCTTGCACGGTCTACCAATGGGGGCAAGTTCTTCGTCCTAGCCATTGTCGCAAGAGGTGCAAGATACGGTGCCATTGAGGATGATTTATCCCTCGGCTCTCACCTCTTAGGTTCTGGATCAGACTACTCCTCCTCTGCCTCTGTCTCTGCGTTTGTCTCCACCTCTTCATTCAGCTCATATCTCTCCAAAAGATAAGAAAAAGGGTGTCACAGAGGATACATGCGAGGCCACTTGTCAGAAGAAGAAGGCTTTTGTGGCTGCGGGGGGTTTTATGAGAGATGCTTGCAAAACTAAGTGGTTTGAGGAATGTCGCCAGGCTTCACCCGATGCTACTGGAGAGGTTGAGAATGCTGGGAATTCGTCCACATTCATCCACATCTTCTGGTCAAGAGGGTCACTTTCGTATCATCCACCATCGCTGTGAGTTGGATACTTCCATGCTGGAGTTGCTCCATGCCCATCCTGCAATAATGGTGGTGAGTGTTCATAATTACTGGACCCAGAAGTGGGAAAAAGCAGCCGAAGAAGCCACTATGCACGAACGCCTGCAAATGGCGGAGATGAACTTAATACGAGGGTTGGTTTTAACCAAGGAAGTGTACAACACCTTCAAGGGTATTGATGTTAAGTTCACTGAGGAGGAGGCCAAATCAAATAAGCTATCTGACGATTTGAAGGCGATGAGCCTTAAGAAAGCGTAGTTGGAATCAGACAAGAGGGCCCTCCAATCCAAGTTGGAGTTGGTGGTGGCAAAAAGAAGCTGACATGAAGGCCAAGTACGAGATCAAGCTAAAGGCCGCAAATGAGTGTTTGAAGCACGCCCGGGACTAGAAGAGGGCTACCGAGGCTTCTCAGAAGCATGTCAAAAAAGCTTAGAAATTGGCCGAGGATCGGGCCTTCGCAGCTGAAACTGCCATTGCTACTACCAACAGCAACTTGGAGGTAGTAGTTGCAGAGAAGGATAGGCTTCTGGCCGAAGTTAGAGAAGAGGTGGAGAGAGTCAAGACAGAACGTGTGGATGCCCAAGCTAGGGTAGTCTTAGTGTACCAGGATGGGTTTGAAAATACCCCTGAGTACAAGGAACTTGTCGATCATTTTATGAGGACAAGTGGGGAACAATTGGTTGAGAGGATTACAGAGACTCACCCAGAATGGGATATCTCATTTCTTCGGTATGCCTCCAACAATGCCCCTGTCTCCGAGGACCTAGCAACTACCGAGATTCTCTCGCATGTCGAGGATCAAAATGGGAGTGAAGCCCAAAATACCACCCTCGATATAGGAGAAGGCCCGCATTGTGCTGACCCTAAAGAGAGGCGGGACCGTAAGACTTGTTCCTTATTTTGTATTCGTTCTGACATTGTTAATCAAATCTACTTCCTGCCGTTTTCCTTCGCATAAAGTTTCTTTGTACAAAATTAGTAATTTTCTTTCTTGTGACAAGATTCGTCTTTGCCAATGATGATATCCTTTATTGGAAGTACAATTCACACAGTCATCCTTTCTATTGGATACGAGGAGTTGAATTTGAAATTGAAGAGTCATTCTTCCAACTATTAATGAAAGAGCAGCTAAAAGGGCGTGCGTGAATTGCAGCGTTCCAGCTGCCTCTTTAAATGATAGTTCATTAATAACCATAGTTAATGCTTTGCGTTCTCCATGCAAATTGTGTTTTGTGTTTTACACACTTCTTCTATAAAATCACCAAGCGTCTTTCATTTGTCTCCTGCGCATTCATAACTTCTGTGAATCTAATTGACTAAACACAATGGTAGTCACTTCTCCTGGCAAAAGATGTAAAGGAGGTTCTCCTGCCAATTTCCTAATTTGTTCCAATATTCAACTTAAGTGTCCCATGAGGAAAGAGCTTGAAAATCAAGGTTCCAAAGACCAATTACGATTGAACAGGTGTCTCGATTGTACTTTAGATCGATGGAGTGTCTTTGAATCATGTAGAGAGTTGGGCCTAGTAGCCTTTATGAGTAATTCTCAAACGATACTTCCACAATGGACGTCAATGATAAATATTTCGGTGATCATGATTCAAATGACGAGGTGACAACCATTTGCCAAAGGTATCCATGATATTGGTGAGATTTTGTTGAGCCTGTCATGATCCTTCAAAAATGGGAGATGATGATTGAAGGTATGCATCTCTCAAGTTAGGGGAGGTCACACTTGAGCAGCGTGAGACATTTTGAACTGGCGAAGTTTGCATCTGAGGGTGGTAAAGAGTTCTGGACATGTATCCTCGGCATGCTCGTCTGCAGAGATGTGACCAATTCATCTAGGATAAAAGTTGAAACTCATCTCTAGATGTGTAAAAATCTTTCCAGAAGTGACAAGTTGAACAGCTTGTTGGCGATGCCCGATGACAAAGTACATGTATTTTCGAAGGCTGATAACTAGTTAACTTATGAATCCCTTCTTGTACCGACCCTAGATAGGCGGTTGGGTAGTAGGACAATGTTTATATTTACTTCCTTCGGTCTTGTAATCTGTGATATGGTGAATAAAATCAAGTTTTGATCATCTTTATTTGCTATGTTATCGAGATCAAAATGCATCGCTTTGAATCGTAGTCTAACCTGTTCATTTTTATGAAACTTAAGAATCGTATTACTGAGTTTTATATTTGGGTAGCCTTTGTGAATCTGAAGCTAGTTAACTTAACATATTCAAAAAGAGTGCGAGGATTATGGACCACGAAGTCTTCCCCCTAGCAATGAAATTTGTTTGATCCAGCGTTCGTCTTGATGTGGGGTTCTATTTTAATAAAATGATGAGGCTTTTTTATCAAAATGCTCTAGCCCTCGATCTGAAGCTCTTTGATCAACCTACATTCATAATGTAAGCTCGGAAACATAATGTAAGCTCGAATGTTTCCAAGAGTTTTCCCATGCGTGAGTAAATTTTCGGCGTCGTCATCGCATCAAGATGATGCAAGTTTCCAGGCACGTTTAGTTCACGCAGCCTTTACATTTTCCTAGGGTTTTCTAGGGTGCACCTCCCTGCTGTACGTGTCAGTGTTCTGACAGTTTGTGTTCCTCTTTGCATATATATGTTTGCAGAACTTGCTTTGATTCTTTTCTCTTTTTTCTTCTTCCCATAGTATTAAAACCCAGCCATTGTTGGCCATGTCAGGTTTTCATTTCTCCAAAATTCCTGTGTTCAAGATAAGGGGTGGAAGGGTTGTGGAAGAAAGATGGACCCTTCTCCTAAGACTTCTGGTACCGAGCATGGCACTTAATCCAGCGTCCACTATTCGTCCGATGATGGAAGGGGCTGGAGATGTTTCATCTCCTCTCCCACCATTGAGTCCAGGCGCTGCTCGGTGACCATTGTTATTCCGATCATGGAAGTTGGAGATAATTCATCTTCTCTCCCTCTCGAAACATCGTGAGTCCGTCTGTTAATGTTCAACATCAAGATGAAGGGAAAGAGTGTGTTGTAGATGAAGGGGAGAAGGTGGCGAAAAAGGAGGTTGGAAGAGGAAGGCGCTTGTTGTAGATTCTAGAAGAGTCAAATGGAGTAGAACGGCTCCCTCTCAAGAAACTTTAGAATCAGTCCCAACTTCTCCTCTCGCGACGCAGGATTCTCTTTCCAATTCGTCTGACTGGCTAGAGTGTATCAACATTGGATCCCGCCTAGATGTATTGGACCCGACTATCTTGGAAAAGTTGTCGCCTTCACCTGCTATGGTGGAAACCTCCGTCCATAAATATTGGACTTCTGTTTGGGCAAGCGTAACTGAAGGTGCAAGAGTGTCAGAACTGATATAAATGGTGAAGATGAATACTGCCCGGAGCTACGTTCTTAACTGTGAGCTATACAAGGTATTTGTTAAGAAGGTCGATGAACTACACTCAACAATTGGTGGGCGTAGAGGATATTGATAAATTGCGTTCGAAAAAACAAGATTCTTCGTTCGAGGCTTCTTCGTTTACGAGGATGCCAGTGGAAAAGCCGAGTATAAGATAAAAATGACCGAAGCGATTCAAAAGTCGTCTCTCAAGGCTAGGAAGCAAGCTGTGTTGAAACTCAAAGTGTGTGAAGATATGGCTCACGCTAAACATAAGGAGTTTATGAAAGCCTTGGTGGAGCTCTCAACTACTAAAGAATTGTTGGCCAAGCAAGGAGTTCCTGGCTATGTCAATCCCAAATGTTCGACAGAGATGTACGAATCCTGGCCTTCTGTAATATTTGTTTGTGTTGTTTTCATCGAATTCGTTAATGAAAAATATCCATGTCTCACATCATTTGTAGTTATCAGATGTTTTGCTTTTGTTGCATGAATGTATACGCGTAGAATGTTTACTATACTTTCTTTACTTGTTTGATTACGTGTTGAATGTTTACCCAGTGAGTTGAAAGAGTTGGCCGTGAACCACACCCCTCGCTGCTAGCTTTCTTTACTTGATTGATTACGCGTTGAATATTTACCCAATGAGTTGAAAGAGTTGGCCGTGAATCACACTCCATCACTGCTAAGCCTTCCTTACTTGATTGCACTACAAGAAAAGAGCCTTTCGCATAGCAGGCGAGAATACGTTGCGAAAGAGTTTTCTCAACGTTCACCCGTACGTTGCGTCCTTTGATGTTGCCGAAAAGTATCCATTTACGGCAACAGGCATTGCACGTTGTTAAAAAACAAAAGTACGTTGTGGTTTATTCTTTAGCAACGTCCATATGTTCGTTGTTATTTCTCTTTGACAACGTTCACTGTCCGTTGCCATTTAGTTTTTAGCAACGTTCAGATGTTCGTTGTTATTTCTCTTTAACAACGTTCAATGTTCGTTGCCATTTAGTTTTCAGCAACGTTCATATGTTCGTTGTTATTTCTGTTTAACAACGTTCAATGTTCGTTGCCATTTAGTTTTCAGCAACGTTCATATGTTCGTTGTCATTTAATTTTAGCAACGTATATTTGCACGTTGTCTTTGCCTATGTTGTCATTCATTTTCAACAATTTTCTTGTGCAAGGTATCTTTACCTTGGGTTTTTATCATTTATTTTGAAACATATTTTATACATATTCATGTTCTTTCTCAATCATTTAAATACAAATTACATTGTAGATAATAAAACTCAATCCATACACCACATCAACTCTTAACTAGAATTTATACAATATTAATGAAATTTGTCATACAAAATATAGCCTACAAGTTTTTTTAAACATACAAAGTTTGAACCAAACCTATCAAAACACGTCTTGAAAATTTCTTACAATGTTGTTCATTTAATCTACCAAAATATAGCAAAACAAACTTGATAACTAACACTTCGAATTAACGAATCCGTAACGTCAAACATTTATTGTCCGAAGATTCAAGTTCACATCACCTGACTGATCACAAATGTCCAAACCAGGATTGCTGCAAAAAAAAAAATATTCAATCAACCCAAGTTCAAAAACAAAAATCAAAGCTAACATAGTATAAGAACACCCTTTGAGGTCCTTTAACAAAAACTTCATCTACAACCTTCAAACATATTAAACTGTTCAAGAAACGAAATAAGAAGATTCTTCCACATCAATATAGACTCAAATATATAATACTCATTTTAAGCTTGTTAGTTTTGCCTACCCCTCCCTCTTGTGATTTCCACAACGCAATTTCAAGGTTAAGCTTCGAACCGCTTATGTCCAACTAAAGTTTACAAGTTTCAAAATTATCTTGGCGATGATCCTATCCTTCATTAGTGTAATAAGAACTCAAGACTTTCAAACCTCGATATCACATTCTTGGAGCTGCACCAAAGCGTACCATGGTGAAGGTAAGCGAACTCATTAAAAAGGAAAAGGAAATTTGAAGGAACAATGGAGTGGAAGGGTCCATAACATATAGATTTTATCCTACCTCCACCAATTGTTGCTTGGTAGCCTTTCAATTGAATACTTATGTTGAGTAATGTACATGATTGGTACACCGGAACCTTAATCAACCATCAATCTCAATTGTTAAATTTAAACCGAAAATAAATAAAACCCTTTTGCGAGAAAAAAGTAGTTACCTTCCAATTCTTAAGCTTCAAATCTCGATCACGAGTTTGCAACAATGTAGCACTTGTGCTGTGTTATTGTCACGAAGAGCAATCCATTAAATTCTTTGTAATGAAGTTCATTACAAAAATTCATAATGTGAAAGAATCCGCCTAGCAAATAAAATATCACATAGGATTGAAAGAAACATCTTTGAAGCGGTGAGTTCAAGCATTTTAACACTCAAGCATATGAAAACCAAATCATGCAAAATGCTTGATATTATTATTTTCTACAATCCCAAGTCCTAGAAGATAAAAATATAATAGATTGCCGACTTCAAATCATACACGTGTAACCCTCTCAACAAGACAATCATCGACATAGGTTCCTTGTGAGTACAGGGAAGCCTTTCAAATCGAAACAGGAAGCCTTTCAAATCGAGGATCCTTAGCAATTCTATTCATACAAAAGAAAAGAAGTAATGAGCACACGAAGTTGTCGGCGTAAGCAAAGAAAAAGGATTTCATTACTAAAGATATTGATCATCACAATACTATGGAATAATGTAAATGCAAAAATAAAAGGAAGAAAACATCCAAATAAAGAATAACAACATCAAAATTAGGCCTTTTTCCAATGAATTTGAGGTACATTTTGTGAATCCTTTTACGCCAATCGATTCGGTTCATTGATACTAAATCTACTAAAAATCTAAAGCAATTAGATCAAACAACTACCATATGTCCTTGTCGGTTTTGCCTACCCCTCCCTCTTGTGACACGTTCCAAGTTCCAATACATATATTTTGATGCTAAACAATCATTATTAACAACAAAAAATCATATCCATCCATTTCGGGTGAAGAAACCCCCATAATAAATTGACTACACACAAGTAGGACATTAATTGCATGATTTGTCAAGATCGATATAGTTTCGTATTTTCAAGAACAAGAATTAATATAGTAACATTCTTGTTACGCTAAGCCTAATTTGATCTATACATGTAAAAATAAATATACAGGCAAAATGAGCGCAAAAGATTAACAATAAAGGATACATTGAAGGAAATCTAAAGAAAAATTGCAAACTCAAGTATTCTCAACTATGTATTATAACTCTTGGACTCTTGCATCCCCGCACTAACTATTAACTCTAATAATATGCAATATTAAATCCATATCTTTTCATAATAATACTAAGATAAAATAGCATGTCCATTCTGAACACAAGAGATTGATACAAGCCAAACAAAAGCATGACAACATTCACGGTAACCAGATGAGCAAACTCTCTATCAATAGCCAACAAGAAGCATATCGGCATAATACATTATAAAAGAGAATAGAATTTAGTACCATAACCAAAAAACAATTATCTAACTTCAATGTTCTTTGTTATTGAAGGAACATTCTAAAATATAAAGCAAACTCATGCGACTCTTTCACTTCTGAGAAGTAGCGAAAATGCATTTATGAGAAGATTATGATGTATTTCAACAAAAGGGGAACATGAACCCGATGCGATCTTATAAGCCACTTGCTTATGAATGATACTTCTTAAGCAAGGCTAGTGTATGATTGATAAAGGCGTGCGACATAGAAAGCATTGAAATTCAAGAAGAAAGAGTGGCACCGAGAACTTACATTTTGCATATAAGCGAGTTCATCATTCCTGTCTCCAAATCCAACTACACAAGATGTTAAGATTAAAAAGAAATTCAACAGAGAAAAACCAATCAATAGTATTCAATACAACAAGAAGACTACTATAGGAGAAAAATCAGTCCATAGTATTCAATACAACAAAAGTTATTCGAAACATATTTTTCAACAGTATTATAAGAGATGAGTACTTACTCTTTTCAACCACATAATAAAAAAAGACCAAGGATACCAAAACACGAAAACAAAGGAAAGATTGAGCACAATTTACGGCACACCATACTAAAAACTTAAACAACTTGAGTTTCCAAACCACTAAATATTCTCAATTGTAATTCATCTAAAGAAGATTATGGCCAAACTAATTTTCCTACAAATGTAAGTCGCTTTATAACAAGAAATATCTTTCTGCGAAGGGTAGAGTAAATCAAATCAATTCATCATGGAGCGAAGACCCGTTTTCCACTTAGTAGAGTATGTCGAGCGTTGTTTAACTGGGTAACCCAATGTTTCCAACAAATACATATAATTTTAATTTTGTAAGGTAAACTTTCAAGTTAGTAATGATACTAACCAACTTGACGAGTTATAAAACAATTGTTTATCTTATTAATTAAATCAATAAATTCCTAATTTCAACATATACTTTAGTGGCTATGAATCTAAAAAGTATGTAAATAATAAATTCCTAAAAAGTATGTAAATAAAGCTCCTTCCAATTTCGGTACTCTTTTGGCATAAAAATAATAGAGTTGAAAATCGAAACCACAACCTCACCTCTACACCATAACGTAAAGTAATCATGTGTCGTGGGTAGAGTCACTCCATCCTTGCCCATTGGGTAAAATTGAAGCTAATCGGGCGCAAAACGACAGACGACTATTTAAGTGAATCGCCTTCTCGAGTTTCTTAATTCCGGCGCTTATGACCTCGGCGGCGACCTTGTGTGAGTCGGATTGAGAAGAAGAAGAAGGGTTCAGCTCCACCTCGATGAATTCTACACGGATTTTCTTGAATTGATCGAGCAATGGTGGTGGGTGTTTCCACGAAGAATCGGGAACACTACGGACACGAACGAACAAATTCTCGGCAACAATGTTTAGATTTATCAAAAGCCTTCTTCCCAGCCCAAATCGTGAGGAAATCAAAACACAAGGGTTTTCAATTGGATTTGGGTTAGATTTAGGGAAGAGCAAAGTTAAAGATTGATTATAGAAGACATATCTTAAGTTAGGAGCCAAATAATTCATTTTTGCGGGTTGAGAATTTATTAAATGGGGCTTTCAGATCTTTTACAACATTCAACAACGTTGCGAATTCATTTATTATATAAAATCTTTCGCAACAGACAATGACCGTTGCAAAATGTTCTAAAATAGACTCTTTCGCAACGTGCGCAAATGTTGCTAAATACTATATTATTTGACAACAGTCACTGTCCGTTGCTAAATAGCGAAATATATAATTATTTTGACAACAGACAATGACCGTTGCAAAAGGATATATTGGCAACATTCATTTAAATACCGTTGCCAAATGTCAATTGAATTAACCAATTGCAACAGACATTTGATGACTGTTGCCGTAAACTCGTTTTAGCAACAAGCTATTAACGAATGTTGTCGTTGAGTTGTTGCAAAAGGCTATTTTTGTTGTAGTGTTGATTTCACGTTGAATGTTTACCTAGCGAGTTGAACGAGTTGGCCGCGAACCACACTCTCTCGCTGCTAAACTTTCTTTATTTATTTGATCACGCGTTGAATGTTTACCCAACGAGTTGAAAGATTTGGCCGCGAATCACACTCCATCGATGCTAAGCTTTCCTTTACTTGATTGATTACGCGTTGAATGTTTACCCAGCAAGTTTAAAGAGTTGGTCATGAACCACACTCCCTCGCTGCTAAGCTTTCTTTATTTGTTTGATCATTCATTTAATCTTTACCCAGCGAGTTGAATGAGTTGGCCATGAACCACACTCCCTCGCTGCTAAGCTTTCTTTACTTGCACAATTGGGCAGAGAGTATCATAATTTGGAAAATACTGAACTTCATTAAAATAATGCACCATCTGAACAAACGAGAGAGTGGGGTATCCGAAATGATAGACGATATTCTTCCGACAAACTTCCATGTGTTCTCCTCCGTCATTTTGGCCAGAGGTTCAGCTTCGCATCACTTGGTGAAATAGCCTACTGCTACGACCTCAAACTTGACCCCACCCCTTCAAGTTGGAAGGGGACCTACGAAGTCGATCTTCTATTTGACGAAGGACCAAGGGTATGTAACCGAGTGAGGTTACGGCCAAATGGAGCTTTGGTACAACAGTGGATTTCTGGCACTTGTCACATTTTCTTGCATAAGCATGCGAATCCTTCTTCATGGTCGGCCAATAGTACCCTTGCTTCAGTGCCTTTTGTGCTAGGGCCATTCCTCTTGAGTGGTTACGGCAGATTTCCTCATGTATCTCCTTCATCACGTAATTTGCCTCCTCCTGGGTAATGCAATATAGGAAATGGTGGCTAATATCTCTCTTATATAGGATCCCATCTTGTAAAACGAATTTCGTTGTCCTTCTATAGAGCTTCCGTGCCTCTTTCCTGTTGTCCAGCAAAACTTGGTCGGTTAAGTATGTGATGATCTCTTTCATCCATTTAAGAGACTCGGTAATCGTCATGGTATTCTACGGTGAGAGTCTCGTCAGTGGATGGTCGGCTAAGCTTTTCTACTGGGATGGCTCTTATCAAGTTGGAGTCTTTACTACTCGCTAACTTGGAAAGAGCAACGGTATAACCATTCTCGATCCGAAGAATTTGGAGTAGTTCAAATTCCTCGAAATGAGACAGGAGATCTTTAGACTTCTTCAAATATGCCACCATAGATTGCTCGCGAGCTGTGAAGGTTCTATTGACTTGGCTAACCACCAGCTGTGAGTCATTGTAGATCTGAATTTTTCTTGCCTTCATCTCTTGTGCCAGCCTCAAACACTGCTAGGAACACCTCATTTTCGATAGCATTGTTCGAGGCCTTGAACTCCAGGCGAAGTGCACAGTTGAGATTGTGTCCGTCAGGGCTAATCAGCAGGATCCCAACTCCAGCTTCGCCTGAGGATCTGTCAACATATAGTTTCCATGTTGGTACCTCCTGAGGCTTAGCTTCAAGCAGGCGTTATGGGATATGGGTGGACTCGACCATAAAGTTTGCTAAAGCACGTCCCTTTATGGAAGGCCTTGACTTGTAGGAAATGTCAAATTGACCGAGCTTGATTGACCATTTTATCGGTCTTCTCGAATTATCCAACTTTTGGAGAATCTGCCTCAGATAGAGATTTGTCAGGACATCTATGCTATGTGACTGGAAATAGGGCCAGAGCTTCTGGGTACCTTGTCTCCGCATCCTATAGGGCCTTGCTCACATAATAGACTGGGAGCTGTGTCAGACATTCCACTCGGATCAAGACCGAGCTCACCACTTTTTTGGATGCCGCGAGGTAGATAAATAATGTTTCTCCATTCTTTGGTTTAGATAGTAGTGGGGCCTTTCCAAAGAGGATCTTGAGCTCTTAAAAGGCCTTCTCCCATTCTTCGGTCCATTCAAACTAATTTCCTAATTTGATGGTTTGGAAGATGGTCTGACAACGGTTGGTCGTCTTCGATATGAATCGATTTAGGGCCGCTAATCTCCCTGTCAGGCTCTGAACCTCCTTGGGAGGGGAAGGTGATCGCATATCGACGAGCACTTTAATCTTCTCGAGATTAGCCTTTATCCCACGTTGATTCACCATATAGCCTAGGAATTTTCCTAATGCAACCCCGAAGGTGCATTTCAAGGGGTTGAGCTTCATGCGATACTTGCGAAGAATTTCAAACATCTCCCTTAAGTGTCCAATGTGATCTTCAGCATTCACGTTCTTTACGAGCATGTCATCAACGTAGACCTCCATCGTGTTTCTAATCTGTTCTGAGAACATGCAATTCAGTAACCACTGATATGTGGCTCCTATATTCTTTAGGCTGAAGGGCATCATCTTATAGCGAGACAACCCTCGATGCAGTAATGAATGAGGTGTGCTCTTAAGTCTCCTACGAACATCGGGATCTGGTTGTAGTCGGAGTATGCATCCATAAAGCTAAGTAGCTTGTGGCGTGATCGTATTGACCAACCGATCAATGCGTGGTAACGGAAAGTTGTCTTTGGGGCACGCTTTGATTCATGTTCGAGAAGTCTATACACACCCTCCACTTTTTGTTGTTTTTCTTTACCAACATGGGGTTGGATACCCATTGGGAGTAGACTGCCTCTTTCATGAATTCGTTTGCCAATAGTTTGTCAACTTCTTATTTCAAGGCGCCATACCTCTCGGTACTCAAAGGTATTTTCTTTTGGACCTTGGGACACATTTTAGGATCCACTTTCAGGGCGTGGCAAGCTATAGAGGGATCAATCCCCACCTTGTCGCTATGTTTCCATGCGAAGACGTCGGTGTTCTCTCACAGGAACTACTTTAGTTCTTCCTTCATTCTTTCTTCGAGTTTCTGCCCCACCTGCAGCATCTAGGTAGGGTCTGAGGGTCCAGTTCCTCTGCGGAGGAGGCCAGAGAATCTGAACTTATAATTCGAGGGTCCAGACCCTCGTCCAGTATCATCTCCTCGTCTATTTTTTCAAAGTCGATATCCATCAGCTCCGTCTGTATTGTCATCACCATGGAGATAACATCTTCTCACTTTGCTGCCTTTCAGAGCGTGTTCATATAGCAGGCACTTACCTCTATCTGGTTATCGCAAACCTTGGCGACCCCTCTTGGCATCAGGAACTTCATTGCCATGTGGTGGATTGAGAGGTAATCACATGTCATGGCCTACTGAGGACTCCATGATAGGCAGAGCGATTATCAACTACTAAGAATTTTATGAATTTCCTTAGATGACATGGGGGCTCTCTGAAGTCTACTACGAAGATGATCTTTCCTCGTGGGACGAGGCTATCTCTCGTGAAACCAAATAGTGGTTCTGAGATGGTCGTCAATTCATGATCCACATCAATTTGTTTAAAAGGCACTGCCAAACAGGATGTTCATGGCACTTCCGTCATCGACCAACATTCGTCTTAGCCCATTTCTGGCTACGACAACACGAACTACCAGGGCGTTGCAATGCGGGTAATGTATACCAACCTCGTCCTCTTCAGTGAACGTGATTTGTAGGGGCCTTAGGTCGATGCCCATGGACTTGCCAACTTTCTACTGGTTCTTCTCTTGCTACCTTCGTGTAATTTTTTCGTGAATTCATCATATGTCTTCCAACATAGGGCTCCCCTATGATTGTATTGATTTTTCGGGTGGAGGAGGGGGGGCTCTAGCGGGCACTTCTGTCCTTGGCGGGTCCATGTTTCTATTGTCTCCTCTATCATTGTGGCGAGGTCCATCGTCCTGGCACTGGGATGGAGGTCTTCACCCTTGGTTGAGAGGTCTTTGGCATCCTCACGCCAGTCGGTTCTCCTCTCCTTGTCCCTGATTCTTGTAGTTGATCAGTTCATTTACATCGGGGCAATCTTCCGTGTTATGTAGGTTTAGTGTATGCGACAGAACTTAGGTGGCTGAACGGCCGGTTGGTGAACCTCTACGGGTGGTCCGATCTAGAGGGTTGGGATCATCTCCGTATGATGGAATTTCATATAGTGGTTGTTGCGTGGCTCGAGAGAACGCTTTTTTCGAAAGCAATTGAAACGGAGTTTAGGAGAGCGTCGTCCCTCTCTCCGATAGCGATCCCCCATGTCCTTTTTGGCCCTTTCTCTATTCTCGATCGTCTCGTCTGATCAGATTTCTAGCTGGATCAGGTCTACCAACTGACTGTAAGTTTTAAGTTGATTATTTTGGACGTCTCTCCAGAGAGGGGTGCGCATGTGAAGTACGGTCACTAGTATGTCTAGGGTTATGTTATCGATTACACTTTTGATCTTGTTGATGATATTGCTAAATCACTTGAAGTATCTCTTCACTGTCTCTGTCATCAGTTACACTTTCTACCGAATGTCAAGGGGTTGGGCAATATCGGCTATCATCGTCCGGTTGCCAATGAAAGCATTGATAAACTTCTGTTTTAGTTGGGGCCGACCACGATGCTCCCGGTTTTAGCTCGTTGTACCACATCTTCACATCAGATGTGGCGTGGTATGGAAATTTTGGCACTTTACCGTAGAGAAGTGACCTTGGAGCTTCGTCTTATACCCGTTGATGTGATCTATGGGGTCACCTCTCCCGTTATACTTGTCCATCGAGAGCATTCTGAAGTTGACGAGAACCTCCATGGCCTTCATGAAGTTGGTGAAAAGGAGGTTCTCGTCGTCATCATCTTCATGGCATTCTAACCTTTTCCTTTCATCCTCAATCCTTGTAGGGACAAGCTTCGAGTTCTTCCTCCCTCCTGCACGGGCTTCACTGCGCTCACTATGCCTACTATGCGCCGGTAGAGGTAATGCTATGGAGGATCCTATCCCTAACATGTCAAACACGTTGGCAACAGGAGTCGGCTAATTTTCACGTGTCGGAAGGGGTTTTCCATGTTGGTTGTCATGTGAGGGCTTCGAATTCACATTCTGAGGGCTCTTACTATTTGAAACTGACAGGTCGTCCTGAAATCGATGGCTCTCTATTGAACCCGGACTTGAAGGACTTGGCATGAATGCTGCTACACTTGGGTCTATGCTGAAGAGATTGATTCTCCAACAGTTCAAGGGCCGCCTTCATCCAGGCATTGTCTAGCTTCAGGTCTTGGTTTTCCTACTTGACCGTCCATTTCTGTCGTTTTCTTCTCCTCTTACGGCGGGTTATGCTTTGAAGGTCTTGAACGCTTTCCTACCGTATGTTAGTATGATGGGACTCTACTTCTTCTTCCATAGAGTTTTCTATTGCCACGCTATTTTGGGTAGAAAACACATTTTACTACAAATTTTTTTGTCATGCAACGCTTTTGTTTCTCACGGATGGCACCGATCTGTTGATGTCGAATTCCACACCAACCACATGTCAACAGATCTCCAATCACTTCTCTATCAACCTGTATGTTACCTACATACTAGGACGACCGTTAGGCACCAAGATCTCTAGAAAAAAAGGGTCCAGTGATCGTTGGTACTCTGACGATCAAGTCAACTGTCAGTATATAGAATAATACACAGAGAATGAAAACAATTGGGTATGGGAAGGACAAGCAGGTAGAGATTTGAGCAGAGTTTAAGGTGAGAATAATGCATAAAAAGTGCGTACCTCAAAATAACTGGAGATGTTGTATTTGTAGCATTAGAAACGTAATTGATTTAGGAAAATGATCAATTAGGTATCTAATTGGATCTTCCTTCCTTACAGGATAGGGATGATCAGTTGTCAAGACAATCTCATAGATTGCGGTCCTTATTTGAATTGGTAAAGTTGCCTAATTTTTAAGATATTGTAGTTTGGTTTCCTTGTGAGAATCCTTGTGTCGATCAAATACAATCTTTCTTTAGTTACTTCTCTAGTTTTTCCAAAACATCAGATTTCACTGTGGATTACGAGAATAGGAAGACCAAATGAAGCATTCCAGATTGGCCAGGAATGTCGAGGCCCTTCATGAGCTTCGTTGTGATGGATTCAAGAGTGCTAAGATGTTCGATGGGCTTTCGAGGCCTTCTGGGAATTTACGAGTCCCTTGCTGGGCCCCCGAGTCCTTTGCTTGGTCCATGGGGCTTTTGCTGGGCCTTTGATAACGTGGAGGTCTTACCAAAATCAGGTGGTAACATATATATTCACATGCCAAAATTTCAAGCCGTTTCATTTATGTAGTTGTTACAAACTTATAAGTTGTCCAAATCCAGAGATAAAGTCAACATGTTGATTTTGTTGCTTGATAGCGTAAGCAACATTGACTCTTAACAAGTCTTTTAAAACATTAAGTGTTCCAATCAAGCAATTAAATAATCAATTATAATAATCTCCACTTTTGAATGAAAATATGTTTGCTGAGGGGTCTTAATCTTTAATTCATTTTATAAACTTTTGGTTTTTCACTCTTAACAAGTCTTTCAAAACTTAAGTATTCCAATCATGCAATTAAATAATCTACTACAATAATATCCACTTTTGATTGAAAATCATGTTTGTTGAGCAATCTTCATCTTTAATCCATTTTCGTACGTACCGTTTTGCTTGTGGACTTGAGAGAGTGAAAATGATGATTTTGTGGTGTTTTGTTTGGGAGTAGAAAGGGTTTGGTGTATGAAGTATGAAGTATGAACCATGAACCATGAATCATGAACGAGAACAATGATGATGGATTGATTGGTTTATCAAAATAAGATAATTGTTGGTAAGTGACAAACAACCAAACTATCCAAATTTAGATTAAAATTATATTAGTTATAGCTTGGAGGCTAAGATTGTAATTTATCAGTTAGATCCATGTTCAACTTGGATCAATTTCTGGTAGCAATTTTTTTTTTCCCCATCTTTAATATTAATTTTTAATTATTAAACAGATGGATTTGATTTCAAATCGTATTTAAAATACCCAAACCTGAACCAACAGTTTGGTTTAGTTCAAAATTGTTTTGTTGATAGGTCTACGTGGCACCAAACCGACCAACAATTTGTTTTAGTTCAAAATTATTTTGTTGACAGGCACCAAATTGACACTTTCTGTTTGATTTACGGTTTGACGGTTTTTAATTAGTGCCCTGCATAAAACATATTGTTTGTTCAAAAGGTCAATCACAAAATAACAAGGAAAAATCACTCCTAGGAAATTAGAATTAATTAATGGATAAAGAAAAAGGCTTCTGCCTTTACACTTATCTGCTAAGCAGCTATAGGAGGAAAAAGATACACCAAAAAGGAAAATGGAAAACTTGTACTATAAAACGTTTGACACTCTCAATTGAAATTACAAGAAATCTGCTACTATCACTAGAAAATAAGAACATCCCAAAAGACTAGGTAAAAATAGTTAACACCCTAGAGGAGACTAGGTAAAATTTTATTCAACTATTCATGTGCAAATAATAAATTATAAAATTTATAAAAATCTCTCCTTTAAACGAATGTGTAAAACATGAGTTTAATGAAGACTAGTTATTGTGCACCCTCCCTCAAATTAGACTTCCATACCAAGCAGCTTCGTGGACTTTTGAAATACAACTAATTTGAGGGGCTTTGTGAATATGTCTGCAACTTGATCTTCACCCATAAATCAATTGAATCGTTCTTGGTGAGTTCCTGTAAAAGATGATACTTCACATCTACATGCTTGATTTCTTCCATGTAGAACATGATTTTTGGAGAGTTTAATCACAGAAGTGCGGTCGCAATAAATTTGAGTAGGTTCGTGTTGCTTGAAATTAAGCACTCCAAGGATTTTTCTGAACCAAATAGCTTGACAAACAGAAGTTGTTGCAGCCACAAACTCAATTTTAGTCGTTGATAAAGTAACAATCGATTGCTTCTTGGATAACCATGAAATAACTATTCATCCTAATACATAAAATCATATCTTGAAGTGATTTTCCGATCATTTGTATTTCCAGCATAATCAATGTCGGTAAAGCCAATCAAATATGACATTTCTCCTTTTTTGAAGAGCAATCCAAAATCAATCGTACCTTGCAAGTAAAGAAAAATTCTTTTGGCAACTAGAATATACATCTCCCTCGAGCAGTCCATATACATGCTAATAAGACTTGCGGCGTACGTTATGTCAAGTCTTGTTGTAGTTTAATACATCAGGCTTCCCACAATTTGCTTGTAAAGAGTGCTGCCAATTTTCTTTCTTCCAAGGTCTTTAATAAGCTTCAAACCCATTTCAGATGGTGTGTTGACGGAATTGCTTCTCGCACATATTTTCTTTGAGAAATAAAAATATTGTATAACTTCTATGCCAAGAAAATAATGCATTAATCTATGATTTGACATCAAATTCTACCATTATTGACTTCTTGAATTTCTCAAACATGGCATTATCATTTCCTATGTAGATCAAATCATCTACATACAAACATACTATAAATATTCTCCATCTATCTCCAAAATTTGTAAATAGTGTATGCTTGTACTGACACTTATGAAAACCTTTCTCTAAAAAATAAGCTTCTATACAAATATACAAAGCACGTGAATCTTGTTTTAATCTATATAATGTTTTCTTTAATTTATACACTTTTTCCTCCTTGCCCAACTTCACAGGAGGTTGGTCGATATATGCTTGTTCTTGTAAATCACCATGTAAGAAGACCGATTTCACTTCCAACTGAAGTATAGGCAATGAATTTTGTGCTGTCAATACTATGGCCAATCTGATGGTGTCATGCCTTGCAACATGAGCAAATACTTCTTTATAGTCGATGCCAAATTTTTGCTTATAACCTTTATCTACTAAGCGTGCCTTATATTTACCAACTTTGCCACCATCCTTCAATTTTGTCTTATAAAACCACTTAACCAATTTTGTAAGATAGATTCTATTATGCAAAATCACACTTGGGAGTTGGTTGATCTCCCACTTGGAAATAAGCCTTTAGGTTGAAAGTTGATTTTTTAAAAAGAAGTTAAAACCTTTAGGTTGAAAGTTGGTTGATCTCCCACTTGGAAACAAGGCCCGATTAGTAGCAAAAGGATATAGACAAAAATAAGGCATTGACTTCTTCGATACATACTTACTGGTGACAAGGATCACCTCGATCAGAATTCTAATTGCAATTGCAGTATTGTATAATCTCGAGATCCTTCAAATGGATGTTAAAATGGAATTCTTAAATGGAGAGTTAGAAGAAGAAATATACATGGAACAACCTGAAGGGTTTATTGCACATAAACAAGAAAAAAAGGTGTGTAGACTCGTTAATTCTTTATATGGATTAAAACAAGCACCAAAACAGTAGCACCAAAAATTTGACAAAACAATATTGTTAAAAGGTTTTAAAATTAACGTGTGATAAATGTGTATATATAAAAAACACACCAAATGCTTATGTATTTGTGTGTTTGTATGTCGATGATATGCTAATTATGGGTAGCAATCATGACATTATTATTTATATTAAAAGAATGTTGACTAAGTACTCTGACATGAAGGATATGGGTGTAGCGAGATGTAATTTTTGGAATTAAAATATCTAAAATACATAATGGACTTATTTTGTCACGGTCTCATTATGCTGAGACTATACCTAAAAGGTTTAATGCATATGATGAAAGTCTTGTGAAAACTCCAATTGACTTAAGTTTACACTTAGTCAAAAATAGAGGTGAACATGTGTCTCAGTTAAAATATTCACATATCATATGTAGTCTAATGTATATTATGAACTGCACACGTCCAAACATTGCATGTGCTTTGTGAACAAAGCGAGTAGATTCACTAGTAATCCAAGTAGTGATAATTGGAAGGCACTAAATAGAGTTCTTAGATATCTAAGATATACTTTGAACTTTGGATTACATTATATAAAATATCCAGCAGTTTTGGAAGGATATTGTGATGGAAATTGGATATCAGACACGAAAGATTCTAAGTCCACTAGTGGTTATGTTTTTTAACATTGGTGGAGCAGCGTGTGTCTTAGAAGTCTTCAAAACAAACATGTACAGCTTGATCAATGATGGAATGAGAATTCGTAACTTTAGATAAAGCTAAAGAAGAAGTAGAATGGCTTCATAATTACTTAGAAGATATTCCATTTTGGTATAAACTAGTGCCTGCTATAAGTATACATTGTGATAGTCAGTCGGCTATTGGAAGGGCACAAAATAGTAGGTATAATGGTAAGTCTAGACATATACCTCGTAGATATAATTCTATAAAGTAGTTGATCTTAAATGGTATTATTTCTATTGATTACGTAAAATCAAAGGAGAATCTCGCAGATTTACTTACAAAAGGTTTACAAGAGATCAAGTATACTGCTTGTCAAATGAAATGGGACTAAAAGCCTACAACGCATGAGTCTTTATAATAGTAATCCAACCTTGTTGACTGGAGATCCCCAAGATCTTGGTTCAATGGGACAACTAAATTATAAACATTCAGTTTAAACACTTAGAAATTATCTCCTACCCATTTGTATAATAAGAATAGTGCTTTCTGCAGAGTATATTAGGATAAGTAATACTTTTAATGATTCTTCTAACTTGAATTAACTAAGAGGAGTATGGCAGAATACTCTTAATAGGAGATCACCTATGTAAGTGCGAAGTGGGGCTGCTTCTAGGAGAATTTTGAGGCTGGAATTCTCTAAAAACACTTATGAAACCTAAGAGTTGTTCAGGACCAAAATGAACACAACCATGCAAACCAAAGAAGTGTTAGAAAATATATTGTGTGGGTATTATTGTTTTGGTTTATGCCAATGGCTGAATAGTTCAAGACACCACGTTCACTGATTAGCCAAGTAAATCCGATAGTATTCCACTAAGACAGGTTCAAAGCTAAAAGCTACCTCTTCTTATGCAATAGCTTTATGCTTTTACTTTTTTTTAGTTTCTGCATTAATATTTGTATTTATTCTGGTAATTTCTATTTCTGTGGGGGATTGTTGGAAATAGTTGACTAATAATTGATTTTAATTAAATGTTGACCAAATATTAGAGTGGTCTTGACCACCTATTTTAATGAATTATAATTAGAACATAATCTACTCCGTGAGTAGATAATTATGGTATATTTGGTCTTACAAAACTATTTTCGGGTGAATGAGAAATTATTGCCAAAGGTTGACACCTTGAAACTTGAATTGTAAAAAGAAGTGGAAAATTTGTGTCCTACATTGGAAGATAAAAATATTTGTGACTACTTTATATATTCCTAGTTTATATATTGGGTTTGGGCCTCAAGGGGTACCAATAGTCTTTGAAAGGAGAGAAACCTAGGTCTTATTGGGTTCGGTTCAAAGGCCCATAGGCGTGTCGCTACCGCCCGGCCGGTTGGCCGGTCTGGGCTTGGGTCGTGGGTCAAAAGACTAGGATTGGCCCATTATAATCATTTTGGACAAATAAAATAAATATTTTATTTAAATCTTCCAAAATTAATTAATTAATTAATCAAAAAGGTGTCTACAGAAAAGTAAAACCTGTCTTTGATACCAAATTATAATGCCCCGAATTTTTTGAACCCGGAAGGTCACTAAAATAATCTCTAAAATATATTTGATGACTCCAAATAGTATTTCTCATGCCCTTGAATGGTTTTAAAAATATAACTTTTGCGGAAGATAACAAGCGTGCAAGGGAAAAATGATTTTTCTTTAAATTTCAATAGTTTTGCCTATACCGTGATAAGTGTCGCCACAATTTATTTGACCATTTAAACGAATTTCAAAAATTCCAAAATGTAAACTATAGATACTTGGGACTACATACTACAATATGGTAAATTTTCAAACCTTATTTATGTTGTTTGATAGGTGAAAATGATAGCTGAAGTTTCTTGCTAAAACATTCATAATAAATTCATACAATGGAATTTTGAGTTATTCCAATTGATGTTATTAGAACACATATAGGGATTTTCTTAGCTACTAATTTCACTCAAAAACTCCAACCGTAGCATATATTATGATTTTTCAAAGTAGAGACAGAGACTAAAAATTTCGGAAAAATGAAACTAAGCATTTCTAACTTCTAACTTTTAACGGCAAAGAAACCAACATCTCGTGTTTCATAAATATTACATAATTAAATACTGAATCAAATACTTAAAAATATCGTCTTTACATCATAATTGACTTGATCATCTCGACGTCAAAACTTTAAAAAAAAAAAATGACATGCTCGCTAGCCTACGCCATCGCATTAACACCAACCAATTCAGTCTGAAAAATTATTCATTTTGGGGTGAGTATTTCATAATAAACGCTCAGTAGGCATACATACTAAAATGTGAGAAAAATTATACGTAAACATAAATGCTCATGCCATCATTTTAAGCGTGCATAGAAACACATAAATTGGTAGCTGGCACCACATAACGTCATACGTGATTAGATTCAATCACTAACATATTAAAGTGATTACCTTCAACACTATCATAACGTTCCTTAATCATAAATTTTCATGGCATTTATATCACGTCATAATTTTCCAAACGTCATTTAAAAATCATAGTAAAAGTAGAAGTTGTCATGGAGAACGAATTTTCAAGTTCAAGGGAAAATGAATTTTCGAGTTGAAGTTGTCATGGAAAATAAATCGTTACTGTACCTTTTCCAAAATCAAACCCATACGCTTTCTATTTGTTTTTACAATATGTATATATATGCTTTATATTATAGGGAAGTTTAGAAAGGAGGAAGTAGGGCCGAATTTGGATGGGAAATAAGGAAGAAATCTGGAATGGTTTTGGGCCTGATTATGGTGTGATAAATGGACCAAAATTGGGGAGGATTGAGAAAGGTTTTGGGACTTCTTGCTGCACGAAATTGAAGGGAAAAAGGAAGGGATTTTTCTGGAGTTTTGGGGCCAAGAATGAGGAGAGAAAAGTGAACAAAGGAAGCTAACAACTTCCTGTTGGAAAGGGGCTGAACTTCTGAGAAACAGGAAAATTGCTGGATTGTTTCATCACTTGAAGTGGAGAGAAATATCAAGGACTTAAGGGGCTGAAATCTGGAGATAAAAGTGTAATAAACTAGAGTGTGAGATGGCAAAAAAATAAACAAGGGAAAGGCTTAAGAGGGGGCCGAATTTCAGTGGTTGCTGGGCAATTTTTTAGGCAGTTTCTGGATCATTTTGAGGTTGAATTAGTAAGGGAAAATGAGGTATTGGAGGGGCCGAATTCTTTGGAAAATATGGAGGTAAAAATACTTAATTTGTGGACTAAAAAGTGAGGAGAAATGGGGAAGAATTGGTGGGAGTGGGGAGCAGTTTTTCAGCGTACATGGGGCAATTTTGAGATAATGGAAGGGAGCAGTTTAGCTAGTGTTTATGGATGTTTTTTTTCAGGGCTGGAAGGGCGCTTGTGGGATGGTTTTTAGCTGGGTTTAGGGACCAATTGGGGTTGTTTTCTGGAAGAAAATAACCTTGAAATCTGGGAAAGAAAATAGCAGTTTTGGAAGATCATGGGGATGGTTTACTTCACTGCATGGGGGCTGTTTGGTTAGCTGAAAATGGAGAGTTGGGGGAGGTTTTCAGATTATGGGAGGGGCTGTTTAGTTAGCTGAAAAGTTAGGAAAAGTGGGAGAGAAAATGGGAGGATAATGGATCATGGTTTGGGTAGTTTTTCTTCACTGCATGGGACTGTTTGGTTGATGAAAATATGGCAGAATGGTGGGCGATTTTCTTGCTGAAAAGGGGTCGGTTTTTTTGGTAGCAAGGTGGGTCGGTTATTGGCTAAATTTTGGAGTCGAAATGAACCGGATTTTGGGCCAATTATAGGTGAACTTTTGGGCTGAAAAATATGTCGAGCTTTGGCTAAGAAATTCAAAAATAATTTTAAATAAACAAGGCGAACCAAAATAATAATTCACGCTAGCCGAAATTTATTTTTTATACAACTTGAAATTTAAATGCTTTCCAAAACTCAAAATAGAACAATGTTCGTTTTCAAATTAATATTCCACATTCGTCAACTTAAAATTTAAAGCAAATGTGCGCAACATTTAACGTGACAAAAATATTTAAAATGTACTAGGGGTTTGTAAGAATGCCGAAAGTAAAACTTTTATTTATTTAAGATTAAAAGCCAAAAAAAAATTCGGTCACTACACTTTGGGATCGTGTTTCATCACAGCAGGCGGCTGAACTTGTAAACTGTTTACTGCATTAGAGATTAAATATGCTTTATGATGTATTGATGAGGACAAATCTCCTAGGCCAGATGGGTATTTGATAAGTGCATTTTGTGTACTTATTCGGACCTTTAAACTAAGCTTTTATTCCGTCATTTTATTGAATTATTACTTAATTTTGTGTTTTAATCTTCATATTTCAGTTTTGGACCTGTTTAATAGCAATTGGAGAAGAATGGACGGAAAGAGCAACAACTTGGTGAAATCGACAAGTAAATGGAGTTTTTGAAGTGAATATTAAGAGCCAAACATTGGAGCATGAGGAAGAAGATAAAATCAATAAGTTTAAGGCGTTTTGGAGTGACAATAAAGAGTTGAATCAATGGATCAAACACCAGAAAGCTAAAGAACCGAATTGAGAGACTACCTACAGCAACATGTGGGGAAATTCGAGTACAACTTTTGATATAGAAATCTCCAAAATACAAATGATATATCATTGGAAAGATAATTGAACTACGAGTCTAACACTTTTTACGGATTTCAATTTGGAGTTTCCTACAAGAAGTTATGGCCATTTGAAAAACAACCGTCGCAGAGGAAAAACTGTAAGCTGGGCGATCGCCCGGGTTTGCACTGGGCGATCGCTCAGTGTAAAATTTGGCTGCGGGAGATTTGTTTTCCTTTTTTGAGTTCGACTCCGATAAGGTAACTTTTGGCCCACGTTTTTAGGTCTTTTTGGAATCTTTTGGGGCACCATTAGGGTATTATATATATGAGTTGTTAACTCATAATAAAGGAGGAGGATTTTGGGAGAGAAAAACACAAGACGGACACAAGAAACGAAGATCAAGAACTAACCTTTGAAGAATTGAACGAAGATCAAGATCAAGAGTTCTTCTTATTCAAGTTTCTTCATATCCGGGTGATGAACTCTATGTTTTCTTCTCCTCTTTCTTCTCTTATTATTAGTATGTTAGGCTAGTTTCTTTTGTGCTAGGATTACGATGAAGCTTGTAATCTAAATTCTTCCATCTTAAGACTTGGTTTTTGACAATTTATTTCATTATAGTTTTGAATAATTAATTTTGATTTATATGAATCTATAATTATATGCGCAATAATTGTATGATCGTTGTGGTGTGTTTTACTATCGAAAGATCGAAAGCATGCTAGACACTATTTTAATTATCTTAAAGTCCGATAGTGGATAGAAATATACCGCTATGCTTTAGGTGATCTTTAAGTATCCACAGAAATTTAATGCTTTCATTTGTATTCGTATTCGTCATAGAGATATAGTCGAGTCATGCATATGAATAGGTTTAATTTTATTCGAGAGAAATCTGTTAAACAATCTAGGATATTGATCTTCATAACTGTGTATTTTGTCAAAACCAAGAATTAAGATAGAGGAATTAACGATTATAAACGGATTCGGGATCCTAGTACTCTTCTTTCTCAATTTTAAAGTAATCTTTATTGATCTAATTTTTAGTTATTTGATTTATAATTAGTTTATTATTTTTAGTTCAAATTCTTATTAGTTCTTAAACAACAAAATCATCCAAAGTTTATTAGATTCGGTTAAGGTTAGTATAATTGAACCGAACTATCTAAATCTTCGTGGGAACGATACTTGGACTCATAATTCACTTTATTACTTGAGCGATCCGTGCACTTATGGAATTATTAAAGACACAAAATCGCTGAGAAATTTTTGGCGCTTCGCTGTTCTGATTTAGTTTTAGTTCTTTTCGATTATATTAGCACTAATTCGAACTTTATTTAATTAATTTTTTTTATATTTTTTTAGTTTATTTTAGTGTTAAACTTGTCTTGTTTCCACCACAATACAAGATGGAAGACCGGAGATCAATGAAGACAATATGCTAGTTGGAGACTTTTTTACTCCACGAGACCATTCAAAGACAATCTAGCATTGATGAGGACAACATGTTTGTTTGGAGATTTTCTTGCAATGTAGTATGCGAATACAATGAGATATGAGGCTAATTACAGAATTGATGAGGACAATATGCTTTTGGAGATTTTCTTGCAATGCAAGATGCCAATATAGCAAGATATGGGGCAACTTCGATATTGATGAGGACAACATGCTTGTTGGAGAATTTATCACAGATCATCCAAATTTCTCTTGGAATGATAATTACAATAATATCGATCACAAGGTCCTCGGTTTCAAGAGCGAAAAGAGAACTTCACTAGAAGACATTCTCGGTAAATTCATCGAAAAAACTAATCAATTCATGATACGTATGACAGATCAATCTTCAAAATCAAAGCGCTTCAATAAAAATTTAGAAATACCGATGGGTCGGATGGCGGGTTGATATATCGACCAGAGTAACAAGTACGCTGTTTGAGCAATACGTATGAGTCCCAATGAAAGTGTTACGGATATTACTATCGAGTGATGTTCAATTATCAAATCCATGGAAAGATGCCAGTTGCAAATAAAGAAAATGAACCATCCAACGATAAGGAGCACGTGGAACAAACCGAAAGCGGACAACATATATTAAAGAGAGTTCGAGATACACGCGATTAAGGCAACTGTTCCTATCAAACTATATGAGCTTCCGATCCCACTTCCTCGAGAGATTACAAAAGCATGAGTCGACAAGCAATTCTCCTACTCTTCTATCTCTTCTAAAATTGATTTTGTGATCAAGATCCATGAAGAAGTTGAAATTTTCGTGGTTGTGTTCGAGCAATGTGCTACACTAAAATCTTATTTTATGGAGATCACAAATTCAAAATTTTGAGGATAAATGAAAAATGGCGCAAAGTCAATAGATACAAGCAAAGAAAGTCCTCAAAAGCACTATTTAGAGTACCGTGAGCAATCAGACAATAAGTCAAGCTAATGACTATAAATAAGCGCTTAATGGGAGGCAACCCATTTTCTAACCCTTTTATTTACTTGCTTTATGTTATAGTAGTTTTAATCGGTTTAATTAATTTATTAGTTTTTTTATTTATTATTTAATGCCCTTAAAAATCTTTATTATGTCAATCGCAGGATATCCTACTTTGCAAGAGTCCCAACTCCACATCTGATTCTACTTCAATCGGACCTTCAATCAGCCAGATCCATCTTCTCCACATCTATCTCCTGAGAGTACCCGACTTTATCCTCCTCTATTTGCTTTATTTTACTATTACATTGGGGACAATGTAATGTTTTAGTTTAAAGGGTTAAGTATCGAATACTTAATTATTTTGAATTTGCTTATTATTCGGTCTATATAAGCATAAAAAAAAAAAAAATTCTTTCATAGTTATTATTGAATATCTTGCGCCAATGATGAGATTTGTTTTGAAGTTAAGTACATTTTAGTTAGAATATTAGACAACACTTCAATTCATGCTTTTACCGAACACTTATTCATGTTAGACTAGATTTGAAGCACGTGAGCTACTGTTGACTTATCACTTATTGGAAACATGACTTGAGTGTATGTTTTGATATTATTGACTTAGATCATTGTGAAAAATTCCGTTCCTAAATTCTTAGACTAGTAACCAAACTGTTTGAGAAACAGGTTTGGGGTGTTAAAGTTAGTACATGTTTTTGTGGAATTTTGATAGTTTGAGTTTTCTAGATCTCATCTTTGGTTGAATAGGTTGTAGTCAAGGAATTTAAATCGAGCACTAATCATTTGAAAAAAAAAATATCCGACTCGAGCAATTAAGCATGTTAGGGTATTTTAAAACTTGATGCCCTAAAGTCATCTCGACTTGGGAGTCATCGACTCGAAGCTCGTTACATGAGTCACAAAAAAAAAAAAAAAAAAAATTAAAATTAAAAATAAAAATAAATTTACATCTTTACTTCTCCTATAGCACAGGGGACTCGAGCAATTAAGTCTCATTAGGGTATTTCAAAACACAGTGCCCTATGGTCATCGACTTGGGAGTCATCGGCCCAAAGCTCGCTACAAGGGGTCACATAGAAAGCTAGTGAGAGAAAGTATTGCACAAGATGTAAGATCATTTATATTGGTTAAATAAAATAAAAGAAGTTAAAGTGCTCGGTAAGGATTGCTAGATTAGAACCTAAGAAACTGAAGATGAGAATTTAGAAATCACTCACCATCCTAGTTCTAGGAATACAAGTTCTAATTTTTACCACTTTATTTGAAAAAAGCATTGTGTTAATTAATAGGAACCAAATTTGCTAGAACACCTCGGGATTGGAGAGAAAAGCTTTAGAAGTGTGATAATTTACGAGAGGTGTAAGGAATAAATGACTACAAAGGGTTCGGGGTTGTAAAAGTATCAACAACACAATATTGGTCGTGGTCTAGTACATGTGTAAGTTCAACTTTTGGCTAATCACACACTCACTAAAGGTCGAGCATTGGATAAGTGAAAATATTTTGTGTTGTTTGATCTCTTTCTAAACGTGTTACTTTATTTTTCAAACTTGAGGCATTTAGTAAGAAACTTAACATTAACTACATTCCTGTTTTTAGATTAGTTTAAAATTCTAGTTTATTTTTATTTTTGTTCGAGGACGAACAAAGGTTTAGTTTGGGGGTGTTTGATAAGTGCATTTTGTGTACTTATTTGGATCTTTAAACTAAGCTTTTATTCCGTCATTTTATTGAATTATTACTTAATTTTGTGTTTTAATCTTCATATTTCAGTTTTGGACCCATTTAATAGCAATTGGAGAAGAATGGACTGGAAGAGCAACAACTTGGTGAAATCGACAAGTAAATGGAGTTTTGAAGTGAATATTAAGAGCCAAACATTGGAGCATGAGGAAGAAGATAAAATCAATAAGTTTAAGGTGTTTTGGAGTGACAATGAAGAGTTGAATCAATGGATCAAACACCGAGCTAAAGAACCGAATTGAGAGACTACCTACAAACAACATGTGGGGAAATTCGAGTACAACTTTTGATATAGAAATATCCAAAATACAAATGATATATCATTGGAAAGATAATTGAATTACGAGTCTAAGACTTTTACGGATTTCAATTTGGAGTTTCCTACAAGAAGTTATGGCTATTTGAAAACAGCCGCCGCGAGAGGAAAAACTGTAAGCTGGGCGATCGTTTGGGTTTGCACTGGGCGATCGCTCAGTGTAAAATTTGGCTGCGGGAGATTTGTTTTCCTTTTTGAGTTCGACTCCGATTAGGTAACTTTTGGCCCACGTTTTAGGTCTTTTTGGAATCTTTTTGGGCACCATTAGGGTATTATATATATGAGTTGTTAACTCATAATAAAGGAGGAGGATTTTGGGAGAAAAAACACAAGACGGACACAAGAAACGAAGATCAAGAACTAACCTTTGAAGAATTGAACGAAGATCAAGATCAAGAGTTCTTCTTATTCAAGTTTCTTCATATCCGGTGATGAACTCTATGTTTTCTTCTCCTCTTTCTTCTCTTATTATTAGTATGTTAGGCTAGTTTCTTTTGTGCTAGGATTACGATGAAGCTTGTAATCTAAATTCTTCCATCTTAAGACTTGGTTTTTGACAATTTATTTCATTATAGTTTTGAATAATTAATTTTGATTTATATGAATCTATAATTATATGCGCAATAATTGTATGATCGTTGTGGTGTGTTTTACTATCGAAAGATTGAAAGCATGCTAGACACTATTTTAATTATCTTAAAGTCCGATAGGGGATAGAAATATACCGCTATGCTTTAGGTGATCTTTAAGTATCCATGAAATTTAATGCTTTCATTTGTATTCGTATTCATCATAGAGATATAGTCGAGTCATGCATATGAATAGGTTTAATTTTATTCGAGAGAAACTGTTAAACAATCTAGGGATATTGATCTTCATAACTGATGTATTTTGTCAAAACCAAGAATTAAGATAGAGGAATTAACGATTATAAACGGATTCGGGATCCTAGTACTCTTCTTTCTCAATTTTAAAGTAATCTTTATTGATCTAATTTTTAGTTATTTGATTTATAATTAGTTTATTATTTTTAGTTCAAATTCTTATTAGTTCTTAAACAACAAAATCATCCAAAGTTTATTAGATTCGTTTAAGGTTAGTATAATTGAACTGAACTATCTAAATCTTCGTGGGAACGATACTTGGACTCATAATCCACTTTATTACTTGAGCTATCCGTGCACTTGCGGAATTATTAAAGACACAAAATCGCTGACAGTATTCATCATGTTTCTTTAAAAAAGCATGGGACATCGTTAGTGTGGGACGTGACTGTAGAAGAATTTTTCTCATCATCAGCTCTACTTAAACAGCTTAATTACTCGGTTAGTACTTTGATTCCTAAATCCAATCATGCTCCATCGGTTGGTGATTATAGACCAATATCTTGTTTCAACGTGGTTTATAAAATCATCTCAAAACTTCTTGCATCCCGGTTAGCACCACTGCTGGACGGTCTTGTTGATAAAGCACAATCAGCCTTTGTTGAGGGCAGGAGTATGGCTGAAAATATTCATTTGGCGCAAGAACTTAAGACAATATAACCGTAAACATGTCTCGCCAAGATGTTTACTAAAAATTGATCTTTGGAAGGCTTATGACTCGGTTGATTGGGTTTCCTAAAATCAGTAATGGAGGGGCTGCAATTCCCATTAACTTTTGTGAATTGGATTATGCAATGTATTACAACTACCTCTTTTTCCATTTCGGTGAGCGGTAACTTGGCTGGATTTTTTAAAGGCAAGAAGGGGTTTCGACAAGGTGACCCCTCTCCATTTCTTGTTCATCCTCTGTATGGAATATTTTTCAGATCGTTGAAAAAAGTACCGAAGAGATCGTTGAAAAATGTACAGAAAATAGTGATTTTAATTTTCATCCTAAATGCGGGCTACTCAAAATCAC
>CM042673.1:42358330-42400031 GCA_023638005.1 Forsythia suspensa | reverse complement strand
AATATCCCACAGAGTGGGGTGGATCTGACGAAACTGCCTACCCCGAACCCGCTTATTGCCATCCCTACCTAAATTATCAATTCATATGACATTTAAATAATGTAATGTCATAGTGAGTTCTAAACTCAAAAGGTAATAGGATTAATATAATCTCAAAAGAGTTATAGCAGTAACATCATAATAAGTCTTACACAGCCTATAGAAATGTCCCAATAGTCAATTCTTAATTTTATTATTCTAATAAGTAGAAAATAAGATATATTTTCCATCTATTCTATACATAGTCCAATTGGAGTTCTTGAGTTGATATTTATATTGTCTCGAGTAACGCCCAAACATTACTCAGAGTATTCAATATGAGCGTAACCATGAATATCATAAAACTTTTGCAAGAGATTGGTTCAAGATCATAGATTTAATCGGTATCATTATACACTCTTTGATGGAAAAAGAATCATCAGAGATCCTAAACCAAATACTCAAAACATATCGAAGCAAGCTATAAAATTCAAATACATAAAACATTTTGGAACATGATATAAACCATAACTGTTATAAAAATTAACACTTGATTAATCATTTAAAGTAATATTACAAATATTTTGAATTTTCTTTATTTATTTTTGTGAAATTGCATCTATATGTGCATCATGTTTATCAACAACCAAATTTTTTCTTTACAAGCTCTTGAGGAGGAGGAGGAATTTGATTCCCAAAATTGAAACCCATATGTCTTCACACCCATAAGAAAATATTGCCATTAATTTTGATTTTATCAATTTGACAATTTGGTGGTGTTAAGCAATTCCTCTGTACCATATCTTTTGTAGAATATATGCTTGAAAAGCATTTAGAATTCTATGAAAAGAGAAGATTGATGCCTCTCCACCCATCATAGTTTTTCAAAATTCCACCACTATATAGTTCAAAAATAAAGTGAGGGTAAGGGAGAAAACATGTTATTTTACAATTTGTATCATAATCAACATTAGTAAAACCTTTAATTTCACACCACTAGAAACAGCTTTTAAACCTTTTAATTTCACACCACTAGAAATGTTTTATATATTAATACCACATTATAGGTAATTTTCAAATACCCGATCAACTGCTTCAAAGCTTCCCAATGAGTGGGTCCTGAATTAAATATATACATGCCCAAAGTACTAATAGCAAAAGCCAAGTTTGGCATAGTACAAACCATCAAGACATCACAGTAGTCAATACATTTGAATAGAAAATTTTATTCATATATGCAACTTTTTTTATTTGTAGGTGATTGTTGTTTAGACAAAATAAAAGATTACCAAGAGACACAAACAAGTTTACAATCACATACTAAACTTTTCAAACCTTAAGTACATAACGGAGTTTGATCTACAACTACAAGAATGAGATCTATCTCTATCAATTTCCATGCCAAGTATCCTTTAGTATGTCCAAGGTATTTCATATCAAATTTTTACTTAACTAATTTTTAATATCGCTTTTACCAATTTTATATTAGAACCAATCAATAACATGTCATCCACATAGACTAACAAATATACACAACCATTTGTGCTGTGGTGCTGGTAATACAAGCAATGATCAAACTCACCTCTTGAAAAGTGTATGTGGAGACATATACTTATTAAATGAAGTTCTTGTTTATCAATTTTTCTATTTCGAGAATCAAATAGAAAACATTCTAATTTATATGTACAGGAATAAAAATAAAATATTTTATGTTATATATTGCATTTGTACTAGTTGGTCTTCAATGTTTAAAACATATGATATTAGTCCTCAAACTTTTACTATTATTGCTCAAGTGGTCCTTTTCTATCAAAACACCACCGTAAAGTCATTTTTGAACTAAAAGCTCATTGTATTCTTATATTTAATTAAATTGATAAATAAATAAATTTATTAATTAGATCAATATATATGACATCAAATGAGAACACAATGCAAGATTCAAGAGCAAACTCTCCGTGAACTCCTGGAAGAATGATGAAGATAAATATGTATTTAGCTAGGTTGTCACTAATTTGATGTTATTTTTATATTATTTTCTTATTACTTTATAATATTAGGTTATTTTATTATATTAAGATTTTGGGACTTGTTTATCAATTTCTATAGTTAAATTTAGGTTGTATGATTTTTGTAAAAGCAAAAGTATATTTCGAATCAACGAAATATTCACCTCAAAACTAATCTTCAATTATTTGTACTTCATGTGTCCTCACGATCAATTATATGCTTCAATTGAATAAAAAAATGTTGTCCAAAACAATGTACATGGAGTTGAATAAAAGTGTATGCTTCCGAATGTATAATATTCATCATTGGATATTTGGAATAACTTTTTCTCATTTTGTCTTATTTAATGTACACAAGTGTTGGTTTGTATGCTCAAATAGTATAATTTTATGATAAAATAATAATTTATATTGAATAAAACTTTGGTTTGTATTCATTTATTATTATTGTATTTGTTTAATATCGAGTATGTAAATAAAGTGTCAATGATCACTGTAATAATATAAGTTGGATACTACATGCTGAAAAGTATAGCGACACAACTTATATTTTGATCATCAATAAAAGTGTTCACAACCAATGTATAAGTGGTTGACGCCTTATACCGTAAGGTTGTAGTGTCGATTATTTAATCATTCGGTTTGCGATTTGTTCTTATCGCAAAAATGGATAAATGGTGACACTAGTACACTTGGAGTGTATTGAACTGACCACGGTGTCGAATTTAATTATATAGTACGACCGTGCGCGAATAATTAAATTCCACTTGATCAACGAGTAGTTCATCTAAACTCTCGACATGATTGTGTATATCTTTTGTTAGTTTGATGGTTCTTTGATTCACCAAACGGGTGAGATCAATTTAGTTGATCAAATATCTCTCATGAGTTGGGAGCTTGAGAATAAACGGGCGAGAGAACACAAATTGCGGTTTGAACTGTCACGCCTAAAATGGGTCGAGTGACAACTTAAGCATTTTCTCGTTGAACGGTTATAACCGAGCTCGTTGTTTAGCTACTCGCTTAAATCTTCGACATCCTAATTAGTTCACGTAATCGTTGAAGAAAATGTAACTTAAAGTTAGCGAGAATAATTAGAAGGGCAAACGGTCATTTATGCTCAAACCTAATTATTGATCTCGTATGTGATGAATTATATATACAAGAGGTCGTAGAAAAGTATTACAATTTTCCGAATTTTATATATTTCGAGAGTGCATTGCCTTTTAGTAGAAAAATAAAACTAATAATTAGATCGAGGGTCTATGGCTCCATCAGACTAATCTAATTATTGGAGTTTGGAAAATATATGTCCGATCGTGTCCCCTGGTAGCTCTATAAAGTTTCGGGCTTAATCACAATTACTATAAAAGTTTTGGACTTAATTGTAATTGTGATGTAAGTTCGTGGATTACATGTATAATTAAATCAATCCTAAACTAAATGGACTTGGATGCAATCAGACTCTTGTCGTTGTTTGCAATCGAACGCTATGCTTATTTATATCGATTGCTTATGTATATAAATGAAGATTCGATCAATTAAGAAAAGAGAAGAAATTTAGCTTGGTTTTCTAGATCCGACCTATCCGTAAATTAGTTTTTGATTTAATTAAAAGGTGCCCACACAACGGCAGTAATCCGCACTTGGAAGAATACCATAGAAGGCTTGAACGCTAGAGCACCAAGTTCGTGGAATCAAAAACAAAGAAGTTCGTGAATCGATCCGCATCAATATAGTTTATCGATTCGTATAATACTAATCCATTAGTATTTTAATTATAATAAATACGCAATGCCTAGCAAATATCCCGCTTTATTGAATTAAAGAAAATTTTATTTTCTCAAGCACTCGTGCGCTTAACAACAAGTTGAGTTGTATAAGTTAATATTTACATATGAAAATAGTATTAACAAAATTAAAAGCAATAATATCTTAATTTACTTTCAAAATCCAATACGAGGAAAATTATAGATTTGAAACTTGTAAATCCTCTTAAAAGGTTGACAAACCTATTACTAATAATATTTTTAAGTCCAACATACTTAAACATGAATTTCATAGTTCATATGTTCATGCTACAATATGTTGTTTCAATCATTAAAGTCGCACAATTTCTCATTTTAAGATAGAAGATACAAATTGTCGACATCGAACCTCGAACTCGCCCACGTGTCAATCAGATCTCCAAAGAACTCATATGCCAACCTCAGAGTATTACTCTGCACATTCGAACAATCATAAGCACCAAGATCTCTAGAGAAAATGATCCGCGATTGTTGGTACTCCACGATTGAAATCAATCACGATATATAAAGTAATATACCGGGATGAAAACAATCGGGTGTTGAGGGACAAGTAGACAAAGATTTGAATGTAGTTTATGGGTGAAATTGATGCGTAAAAGAGCGCCATGAGTGCGTAATAAAATCAAATAATCGCCTGTTATTTTGAAATAATCGTAGTCCTTTATTTATAGTTGCAGTAGTCCTAATTATTCTGTAAGCAATCAATTAGACTCGATTGATTCTCCTTCCTTATAGGATAAAGATAATCGAAACTCAATACAATCTCCAAAATTCTATCCCTTATTTAAGTTGATTCCCTTATCACATTGCCTAATCATTAGGAGATTGGTATTTGTCTCTCATGAGAACTGCAGCGTACTCAATCAAATACACTGCTTATAACTACTTTGGTTATTCCAAAATATCGCGGTCACCGTTAGTTATAATAAATACGGGGCCCGACGAGGCTCTTTCGAGTCAGCCACGGTGTTGAGGACCTTCATAGGTTTCGCTGTACTGGGATCTGTGAATGCTAAGATGGTCGATGGGCCTCCGAGGCCTTCTGAGAATTTACGATGCCCTTGTCCGGGCACCCGAGGCCTTCGCCGTCCTATGGGACCTTTATGAATCTAGAAGGTCCTCACTGGGCCTATAAGGCCTTAGTGAGGCTTTCGAATTAGGCCTAGATGGAATCTTTAATCAACCTTTGCTCTATGTGGAGGCCTTACCAAAAATCCAAGGTGATAACAATAGTCTCCCAAGTTCAAGCCTATTATTTATATCAAAGTGAAATTTTAAGAATGAGTATTAAATGAAGACGGGCGGCCTTTAGAAAGCGAACCTCCAATTTAATCAAAATGGATCACCTCTCCCATTATATTTCTCCATATGAGGCATTTTGAACCATGCGTAGAGTTCTCAGCCTTTCAACTCTTCGAGAATGGGAGGTCTCGCCGTCGCCGCCAAGGTCACACGCCTCTTCTGCTCACATCTCGTATCCCCGGCAAGTACATTCTCTTCCTTGGTGGTCATCGCTGGCTCATATGCCGGCCACTCACCGATTGAGGTCAAGCCACGCATTTACCGGGCCCCAACCTCGTCGAATACCGCACAGCGACCGGCTTTTCCACTTGTAAGGTACGAGGTCTCCCGGTTACCGGAGTTCGCCTGCTGAAGATTGTCGAATCATCTGGGGACAGACGGCTTTCGATCGAGCCGACCTCGGCGGTTTCACGGCACGGCCACGCTGGCTCCATGTTGAAGAGATTGATTCTCTAATAGTTCAAGCTCCCCTCATCCGGCATTGTCCAGATTCAGTCCCAATTTTCCTACTCGATCGCCTATTTCGTCGCTGTCTTCCCTCTTACGCTGGGTTACTCGAGATCTTCGAACGCTTTCCTACCGCAAGTTAGTGGGTAGAACTCAACTTCTTCTTCCATGGAGTGTTTGGTTGCCATGCTTTCCCGGTAGAAAACATGTTTTACCACAACTTTTAGGTTGTGTAATGTTTTTCGATTTGGCGCCAATTTGTCGACGCCGTAATCTACACCGTCCACGTGTCAATAGATCTCCTGGCCACCCTCCGCCAACTTGTATGTTACCCAGACACTCTGACAATCGCTTAGGCACCAAGATCTCTCGGGAAAAAAGGTCCGCAATCATTAGTACTGACGATCAAGTCAATCACGTATATAGAGTAATACACGGGGATAAAAGCAATTGGGTGTGGAAGGGACAATTAGGGCGTAGATTTGAACAGAGTTTGGGGTGAAATTGACGGGTAAAAGAGCGCCAAGAGTGCATAATAAAATTTGCGCGTGTCTTCGAATAATCGGAGTCTTTGTATTTATAGTCAGCAGTAGTCCTAGTTATTCCTGTAAGCAATCAATTCGACTCGATTGATTCTCCTTCCTTATAGGATAAAGATAATCTGAACTCAATACAATCTCCCAAATTCTATCCCTTATTTAAGTTGATTCCCTTATCACGCTACTCTAATCTTTAGAGATTGGTATTTGGTTCCCTTGTGAGAATCCGTGCAATCAAACACAATATGTTTTTAACTACTCTCCGGTTATCCCACAATATCGTGTCACCGTTAGTTATCATAAATATAAAGCCCGACGAGGCTCTCCTCGGGTCAACCACGGGTGTCGAGGCCCTTCATGGGTTCTCACTGCAGACTGATCTGTGAATGCTAAGATGGTCGATGGGTCTCCTCGGCCTTCGAGAATTTACGAGGCCTTTGTCAAGCACCCGAGGCCTTCGCCTGGTCTATGGGACCTTTTATGAATTTGAAGGCCCTCACCGGCCTATAAGGCCTTAGCGAGGCTTGAATTAGGCCTAGATGGGACCTTTATCGGGCCTTTGTTGACGTGGAGACCTTACCAAAATCGGGTGGTAACACAAATTATAAAATATCGAACATCAATTTCACAATTTCTTATCATGATGCACAAATTCCAAGTCCAAACTTTATTTGTAGATAGAATCACATATATGTTTATTTGGACGGATTAGAATCAAAGTAAAAATAGAATTTCTTTATTCTATTGTTACAAGGATGTGTTAAAGTAATATTTTAATGGTTAGCAACGCAAAGAACCATGTTTCCTAATAAAAAATTATTTGGCAAGTAGTTGAACAAGCTACATTAGTATATCGTAAGTAATTTGGAAGATTGTAATAATTGTTTCAGTTTATTTTTTTGTAGGACAATTTTCAATGAAATAAATATAAATTATATTCATTAATTTGAAAATTTATTATTGACTTTGTCTGCTTTCTTGAAAGCGTATGATTTTACGTCATTATAATTGATACACAAAATCGCATTCCATCAACACACTCTTTGTGGTCCAAATTTGCAATTTCAACTAAGACCAAGTTAGTTGTATGATTGTAGATATACTCATAAACAACAAGGCAATATAAATCGATAATAGAGAAATGAGAAACAACAAAGAATTTTAATGAAACGAAAAGAAAAAGGAATTGGAAATGATTAATGAAAAACAAAGCACTTTTCCTTTGAAATAATGGTAGGTCCACTAATATACCATTGTTGACTATTTCACACATCGTGTCTGCAAATGTGTACACATTCACACGCCATTTTTATTAGCAAACCGTATTAAAGGAACTCATAATAAATTTATTAAACACCATTTTATAATCTCAATCACATCGTGTGCCTAGCAATTTGTAAGATATAAATATAGTATAATGTTGTCTATTAACACGTTGGTTCATGCCCATTAGCAAAACATAAATAAAATAAAGAGGGGTGTGCACACATGGAACGAATGAATAAATCAACATGACTCCTGTTCTACGCATTTAATTCCCAAAATTTAGGAGGAGGAGGAGGAATTTGATTCCCAAAATTGAACCCATATGTCTTCACACTCCATAAGAAAATATTGCCATTAATTTTGATTTTATCAATTTGACAAGTTGGTGATGTTAAGCAATTTGTCTGTACCATATCTTTGTGAATATATGCTTTGAAAAGCATTTAGAAAGCTATGAAAGAGAATATTGGGCCCTCTCTCCCATTATAGTTTTAACAAAAATTGCATCACTATATAGTTCAATATAAAGTGAGGGTAAGGGAGAGAAACATGTTATTTTATAATTTCTATCATAACTCCTCGATCTACATATGTTATCCAAAACAATCTCCCACTTGATCTACATATGTTATCCAAAAATTATATCTTAAATTTTATGTGTACACTTAAATTGCTATCTTGCCTTGTAACATCTCCGTAATTACAATATGGTTCATCTACTATATCAAGATGAGATCAAAGCGGTGTTCGCCACATTAATTGGTAACTAAATCCATCAATGGTCATCATACCAACATATTGAATGACATAGATCGAGTATGGATGTGTAGCATGGAAATTACATGTAATGTGATCTTAACACATGTCTATTTCTAACTCGTCCTACTTTATTATTTAGTGAAATCATACCTGAGCTTTCCAATCTTAATGTTAAACCACAAATGAAAAGACTAAATTCAGAGATTGGTAACAACAATTATATTTTATTCTGTAGAAAATAATCATAAAGTGTGTCTAATACCAAAGAAGCATCAAAATACAAACTCTCACTAAACTAGTACATCATCAAACAATACAACACCCATATGTATGCTCGTGAAACATCTTGGGCAGTAAACCCTTGGTGATCGGATATGCAATTATGGAGTTTGTGCCAATATGCTTTATAGATACATGACTACTATGAACTCTCTCTTTAACAACAAGAAACTTGATGTCTATGTGCTTCGACTTCGTAGAGTTTTTATTGTTGTTGAAATATAGTACAGCCATTTTATTGTCACAATATATCTTCAATGATCTTTCAATACCATCCACAATACGCAGTCCAATGACAAAGTTTCGCAGCCATATCCCATTATTAGATGCCTCATAACAGGCTATAAACTTAGTTACCACTGGATGGAGTTTTGAAAGACTACTTAACACTCTTCCATAATATATCTCCTTCAGCCTGCAGACAAATATAGCCCAACGAGATCTCTTTACTATCTTGGCATCCAAAGAAAATCGAAATCGTAATACCCAATGATCTCCAAATGATCCGATTCGATAGGTGAGCATGAAATCTTTGTTCTCTAAAAATAGTGCATAACCATTTTGGCTACTTTCCAATGATCCATCCTGCATTACTCAAATATTTGCCTAATAATCCTACTATGAACGCTTATATCCGAACGCTGCATATACTTGAACATACATACGATTTCCTATAACCGACTATAAGGAATATTTTGCATTTCTTTCACCTCAACCTCATTCTCGAGCATCAATTTTTAGCAATGGGCGATCTCCCGTTCACAATCTTTCATGTCAAATGCATAGGTACTCTTTCAATATAGCTCTTCTGATAACACAAGGATACCCCAAGAGCGATCTCGATGTATCTCAGTATGCCTAATACAAAAGAGGCGCCCCCAAGATTTTTCATTTTAAAATTTTAGTTAGAAATCTTTTGATTTCGTGTAATAAGCCTATATCGTTATTAGTTAGAAGTATATCATCGATATATATTACTAGGAAGCTATATTTACTCCCATCGAACTTATGGTATACACAATCATCAACTCAGATTTACTTCAAATCCGAATGAGATAATGACTTGATGGAATTTGTTATACCATTGACTAAAGCTTGCTTGAGACCATAGATGAATTTCTTCAATTTGTAGACCATTCTCTTTGGATCATCTCGATACAAAATTTTCTAGCTACACCATATATATTGTTTCCTCAATATCACTATTAAGAAACGCAGCTTTTACATCATTATGATGTAGCTCCAAATCAAAATGAGCTACTATTGCCATTATTATCCCGAAAGAGTCTTTCAATGAAACTGAGAGAAAGTCTTTTATAATCAATGCCTTCTTTTTAGTGAAACCCTCGGCAACAAGACGAACCTTATATCTCAACATCGCTTTTGAATCCCTCTTGTCTTAAATATCCATTTGCAACCAATGGACTTCGCACCTTCGTGAAATTTGACGAGATCCCAAATGTCATTGTTTTAACGGATTTTATCTTGTCTTGCAATAAGATGAGCCTTATATCTCAACATTGTCTTAATAATCAAGATTCTCTTCTTGAACAATGTTAGTAATCTGATCATTGTCAATAGAGACAAAGCAGGAAGAGAAATGGGTTCCTCTTCAAAGACGTATGTTCTTAACCTTATCTTTCCATCCAAACTCAACATCCTCAAAGAATTTTGCATTTCCTGCCTCGAAAAAGGACCTAGTCAAGAATCATAGAATTTATAACCCATAGACCGCTCTAGATATCCAACAAAATAATAGTTTACAGCTTCGAGTCCAAATTTTCTTTTCACTGGCCTCAGAAGACATCCCCAAATGCGAGAGTGCCTAAGACCGCACTTCTTGCTCATCTAAAGTTCTTATGGATTTTAGTTATCGCTTACTTGGAACTCATATAAGGATATATGCTACGCCTTTAGTGCTTCTCCCATAGCGATTCTAGTAAAGAAGAATGACTAATCATACTTCTTACCATATCCTTGCTGCCTGCTTCACCTCTCAAAGAACACTATTCAAGGGACGATACCGTATTCCTCTAGGTATTTAGTAAAAGTCCAAGATGTTGTTCACTGTATCCATCATATCTCGCCACAATATTAGCCACCCTATCGATTTGTTCGCTTTTAATCTTCTTGCCAAGTTTATTTTCAACTTTATCTTTGAAGGCTTTTAAATACGCCCAAAGATTGAGACATTTCATGAATTAAATATAGGTAGTCATATCGCGAATAATTGCCTATAAACGAATAAAATATTGTTGACCATTCTATGAGGTCAGAGGGAATGGTCCGCAAATATCAATATGAATTAGTTGTAAGACATCGTAACTTATGTTGACTCCTAATTTCCTAATGTTTGTTTGTTTTTCCTTTATACACTTGACACGGACTTGAAATTTTGTCAAATTAATGGATCAAGAATCTCATCCGACACAAGTATTACAATTATCCTGCTTAGAGATATGCCTCAAGCGCTTGTGCCACAATGCAACTAATCCTTATTAGTTAATTTATTTAATGTACCGTGTGAACTTGTATGCAAAGTTTCATTATACGAGGCATTGATATTTAACAAATATAGGTTATCATTCAAACACAAAGAACCAATACCAATAAGATTTGAATTTCAAAAGAGAGTATCTTTATTGTTTCCAAATGAACAAAGCAAACCAGATTTGTCCAATTCAAAGAATAGAAATTAAATTTCATCTAAATGACGATACAACATAAATCTCTTCTAAATTCTAAAATTGACCAATACTTAATAATAACCTAAAACTCGCTTAATAGCCTCAATCGCAAATCGTATTGCATTGCCTACATATATGAATCTTTCAAGATCAATTGCCTTTCTACTTTATAGGCAATCCCCGTGATAGATACACTTAAGTGAATAGTAGCACCGTAATCCATCCACCATGTAATAGAATCTAAATTAACTTCGTAATGCTTCAAAGCTTAAAAGTTTACCTTTCTTAACACGACATCTCAAAGGTATTTGGGGACATTCCTGCTTTATGTGTCCAAATTTTCTTACAAAAGTAACAGTGAATACCTTATTCTGCTTATTTTGCAATTTTATTGTGGTACCTCTAACCCAACTTTCATTTCTCATTTTCCTTTTTATTCTCGAGGATTAGTGGATAAATGAGCACTTTCAACTTTATCTTCTTAAGATTTTCTTATTTTGCACACAAAGGAGATATGAGCTCATTAAGAGTCTATTTATCATTTCGGGTGTCGAACTCACTTTAAATTGACCAGATTGTGTAAGAAGCAAAATCTAAACGAGATGCACGAGCAAGTCCTCTATTGTTTCTAACTTAAGTTCTTTAATCTTAGAAGTGAGATTGACATTTTCATTTATACCTCATAGAAATAAAGTTATCAAGAAGAGTACTCATTTCACCATTTTCGCTTTTAGCAAAACGCTGCTTAATATCTTTAAGGAATTTGTCGCTTTTTGCCTCGTATAGAGCCACCGAAAGTTTCTAGAATAGAACGCTTCATGATCAACAAACTCATGCGGTTAGAACGGCCCTACTTTCTATGTCCCTTTTGCCTCAAATAAACTTTCTCAAAGGAAAGCGGGAGATTGTTTTGTCCAAGTGCAAGGTCAAGATATTATATCCTCTTCCAATGTTTGAAGTTCGAGACATGAAGGATGTGAATGGAATTGATGTTGGCAGATATTGTAGCAAAGCAGAACAGTAACGTAGAAATAATAGAAAAGAAAAAATACATTAAGCTTACAACCCAACCATGCTACATTAATCCAAAAAGCATTTATTTTATTGGTGGCCCATCACAAGATACCTAGCACAATATCGACATTTAGTCTTTGTACGTAAACATCAATTGTAAGTAGTATTCTCCGTATGTAATCAAATATTAATAATAAATTTGTCAAACAATAGGCTTTTCTTTGGACCGACTTATTGTCCACATAAAATCTTTATAATTATCACATATTTACTACCACATGTATGTTCATTATTTATTAAACAATAACCTTCCTTCGGGTCGGTTATTGTTCGCTAAGTAACAAATATACTCATCTTTATATTACAAAATAAACAAATCAACATAATAGAAGTTACTTTGGCAACATATCATATTAATATTATTCACTTCAAAATCTAAGATATTTGAATCAAGAATTTGAGAATTTTCAGAGAAAAACTTTAAGATTTAAAACTTAGAGGACCTTAGAGTTGAAATTTTAATAATTTAGGTATTTAAAATTTAGGATATATGAAGTTTTGGGATTGAATCCTAAATTATAAAACTTTAATGGCCTTAAATTGAAGAAATTTTAAAATTTTAGGGTTAAAATTGTAAAATTTAAAATTTCAAAGGGCAACTTATAAAAAATATCAAATTTAAGGGCTAAATTATTAAAATCCCATAACTATAGGGTTAGATTAATTAATATTTAAAACTTTAGGCTTAGTTTAAATTACCATAACTTGAGGGATTTAATTAATTAAGTTTTAAACTTTAGGAATTTAATGTGCAATATAACCTAAATCTCCAAAATTGCATAGAAAGCCCCTCACTCTATCTAATTCACCAAGGTCCCATTTTCTAACAAATGCAGCAACAGCTTTAGGGTTTTGAACCCTAGTCGCCAACATGCCACCCCACCCCAAAGCAAAGAAATACAAGGCTGGAGTCATGAACAATGCTAGCTTCTCGACGCTATCGCTCATCTTATATATATATATATAGCATCCTCATTGTGCCCCCAAAAGATCCAAAAAATCATTAAAATCATGTCCAAAAGGTTTTCTAATTGAGTCGAACTCAAAAAGGTAACAAAATTCACGTTGCCAGAAATTACACTGAGCGATCACCTAGTGCCACCATTTTGCTTTGCTCTCTCGCATGTCTAAATTGATTATGGGCGCTTGCCCAGCTTATTTTTTCTAATCTGGACTATTTTTCAAACGATCTTAACTTCTTGTAGGAAACTCCAAATTAAGATCCGTAAAAAGTGTTGGAATTAAATTATCTTTCCAATAGTATATTATTTGCCTTTTGTAGATTTTAATACCAAAATTTGTGCTCTAATTTTTCTACATGTTTCGGTAGGTAATTTCTCAATTTGGTTCTTTGGCTTTCAAGTGATTGATGATTTGCTTCAACTCTTCATTGTCACTCCGACAAAACTTAAAACTATTGATTTTATTTTCTTCCTCATCTTCCAATGTTTGGTTCTTGATATTCACTTCAAAAATTCAAATTCTTTCTACATGTGGGAGATTAGGTCCGGGAGAGGTAAAACAACGATCGTGGTTCGCAGCCTTTTCGTCGATAGTAAACGTCCACGAGGTATAGTTGAGGATGTGCTCATCAAGGTTGATAAATACATCTTCCTAGTTGATTTCACTGTCCTTGATATTGAAGAGGATCAGGATATGCCAGTAATATTGGGGCGACCATTCTTAGCAACAAGCCAAACCCTTATTGATGTAGAAAATGGTGAGGTAATCTTGAATGCATAGGATGAACAATCAATATTCATCTGAGAAACCAATCGACCTTGAGGGGTGCTTTAGATTGAATGAAGTGGTAAAAATTAGACAAGAAAAGTACAAACCGAAAGTGGAGATAGGTGGACTGGTTGGAGCAATCAAAAATGAAAAAGGTCGATCAAAAGTCTAGTTTCGTGCCTTGTAGGAACTCTAAAGCCACACCATGATGCTAAGAACAAGGAGTACCAACTTTCGATGAGATCTAAGCTTATGGCAAATACATTGCACTTCCACTACACGAGAGAGTCTAGTAAACTCTTTTATTTATTTATTTATTTTGTCTTTTGCTCACATTGATGACAATGTGTACTTTAAGTTTGGAGACGCATTCAATTACTTCATTATCTTTGTTATATTTGTGTGTGTTGTTTATATTGTTTTTAAAAAGGAAAAAATAAAATTCAAAAAATAAAATAAAAATTATGTTCTTGTTTTTGTGTCTTTGTGTGTGTTGGATAGTCTTGTTGGCTAAAGATAATGTTTAGTTGAGATTGATTCCGATTCATGAATTATGACTAGGTAGTATAGGTGGTACTTGTGTTTATTTTGTTACTATATTTATCCATTATTATTATTTTTGGTAGGTTACGTCGATAGAATAGGTTGAAATAATTTTGGACATAGGTTGTTAAAACCAAGTCCATCAATTGAAAACTCAATTACTTAACCAATTGAAATGATAGTTTGGGGGTATTTGGGACTGAACATAGAGAAATGGGAAGAATTATGATGACGGGTTGACGACTTTCGCTTTGAGAAGGAGAATTCTCGTGCAAGATATCAATTTTTTCTCGCCTTTCCTTCAAATCTGTGATGAATTTCAATTCATTATTTTGTTTTTCTTATTTTTTGATGAGTAGATAAACTTTTAGTTGGGACGAATGATATAACCTAGATATGAACCTTTAATTTCAATTCTTAAGTTTTGCTTAATGAATTGATTCATGTGTTGATTTTACTTTTTGCTTAATGCTTGAATTACTTGATCACTAACTCGCTTATGTGTGGTTGTAACAAACAAGAGAGGTGAGTTATAAATTTAGACCTCATAGTAAAATCCAACAATTTGGTAGAAGGTAGGGATAAGTTTTATCGCTATGTCCATAATTGAATTTCTAGGCAATTAAATGCATTTAGTTACGCCTTAACTGATACACATAATGATATAGTGAATTGACTTAACTAAATATGATTGATTTGAACTCAAGAGAGGTAAATTGGTTTAGTTAGCAAATTCGATCAAATACAACTTTAGGATTGGAACTTGAAAGAAGAGATTAAAAGTCATATCTACGGTGAAATCGTGAGTCCCAACATCGTAACCATCTTATTTGTTCGCTTAATTTCTTTTCTTTTCCTCGTAGTTAATCATAGTATCAATCAACGTGTTGCAATCAATTTTGTTTTCCTCAAATTAGAGGTAGAATTAGTTAAAATAATGTTCAGATAGAATGGTCTTCGTGGGACGATAATCCGGATTCTTTAGTTTCGCTTTTACTACTTGTTTAATTGACATCATACACTTATGATTTAAACGCAACAAGTTTTGTACCTTAGTATTGATAAAATGAATTCAGAGATGCAATAAAATCCGTCCCTTTACATAAAAAAGTGAGAAAATGTTAATACTCAAATAGAGTAAAATCATTTGAAAATGAATTTATAATTCGTCTTAAACTTAATTTTACAGATTAAATTAGAATTCAACACAATTCAAATTCCGCCAGCAAGAATTTTAAACTTATCAGATATTTTACAAACTCAATTCTTGCTTGATGAATAAAATATGGTCAACATGAAACTCATTAACATATAACTTGATTTAAGGCCATATGACGTGAATTTATTCCTCAACCTGCTAATTTCTCATGTTTCTTTTAAGGTGATTTGTATTAGTCCTACGAATTTCAAAATAATCAAGTATTGTAAACAAGCTCAAATAATAGAGAATCAATGCCCAAAAAGCACTTTGTGGAATAATAATTCATAGAATATCATCAAATAGAGCCAACTCCTAATATTGAAACAAGGTGAAAATACATTGACCAAGATGGGAACGCTAAGGAGATTAAAATAAAAGATTCTCTTATTACTATTCTCAAATGTCCGAGAACCTCACCATTTGTTTTGGAGAGACACGCATAAACTAGAGTCAATTTTTGAGATTTAAGGGCGTGCCGATCAAACCGAACATGACTCTCGCTTGGCATTATAAAAATACTTTTTAGGTTATTATTTATTCGAAGCTCTCATCGCTAGTTGTTTGACAAAGGCATGATGCCTCAAGCACGCACCACCATCGAACCGCATGTGTCTCAAACTCAAAGATGTTAAGATGGATCCTGTGTATTTCAAAATCATCTATAGTGTCCACAACAAGACATTCTAGTATGTGGAAGCTTTCCTGCCGGAAGTGTATATGTAATTGCTGGCACCTCAAGTGAACCAGATGTGAAAGTGCTATTACATCATGCAACATCCAATAGAAAAGGAAGTGCATTTATGACACTATTAGGTGAAGCTTTCAAACCAACTTTTTATCCCGAGTGGTGAATAAGATTCTGCTTTCAAATTCGTTCGAAAATATCTTTTTCAAATCATTCCACCATTCTGCACTCTATATATCATCCATGACAATAAGGTATCGCTTTCCTTTTAAACTTTGTAAAGATCTTCCGCTAAACTTTTATCGTCCATACTCACAAATTTTTTCTTTCTTAAGGTTTTTATTGAGCGCAAAATGGCAATCAAAATATCTTTCTTATTATATGATTGAGAAATAACACACTGTGCATCGCTCGATTGCCACATTGTCAAAACCCCACAACAATGTCTTCCAAATCACCCGATATTTTTGCAACTTTTGGCATTCCAACTACATCAATTTTGTTCTTAATTTCCTTTATAGAAATTTCTCGAGTTCTATTACCAAAGGAACATCGTAGATGCTCTGTTTCACAAGACCCAAGTTCTTAATTTCTTTTATAGAAATTTCTCGAGTTCTATTACCAAAGGAACATCGAGATGCTCCGCTCTCACAAGACCCAATTTCTCCATAAAATTTGCAACACGGAAACTTACTACACTAGTATTCTTGTTGTCTCGCAAATTCCAAAAAATAGTTCTAAAATGTAAGGACCAACATGTTTTCCTTAACTACCATAGAATAAAACCGCTCAATAATCACTAGTTTTTCCCCTGTCATGGTTGTAATTCATATGTAAAAGTTTAGGTGTATTTCATACGTAATTTTTAAACTCTATAAAATTATCGAGGTATTCAATATAGATTTTAAAAAGCCTTTAAAAGTCATGCGATATTTAATTTAGTCTTTTAAAATCCTATGAAATTAAGAGTATTCAAATGTCAATAACTTTATCGACTTTTATAAAATTTTCTATATACTAAGTTTAAACAATGTTCTAAAAAGCGCAAAGCATGGTTAGGCGTGGAGGTCGAGCTTCAAGCTTTTTGGGCCTAGGCGAGTCCTAAGCGAGAGCGAGATAGAGGCAAGGCGGGGGAAATGCGTGATGCGTGGCTAGGCGTGGATGCCGAGTTTCAAGCTTAAGCAGAGCCTAGACGATGCTTATGCGGGCTTTTTAGAACAGTGAGTTTAAAGCATAATGTATAAATAAAAGATATCATAACTTCTCCTCCATTCATCCCTAAGACTTTGAAAGACTTTCTGAGGAAAAAAATCTTTCATTCTATTATTATTTTTTCTTTGTAATATTTCCTTTTCTTTTTCTTCTACGAACTCTAGGGTCAAGATTAATTACCAACATTTTTTGAAAAAAAAAATTAATATTTTACTCTTTCTTCAATATACTATTTCTCTTTTAGTATTCTCCTAACCATTTTTTTTTCCTCATTGTTCTTTTTTCTTCTACAAACCCATAGACATGATTAATTACCAATATTTTTATGAAAAGAATATTAATATTTTTCTATTCATTTTGTTTGAAAATATTTGTAAAAGGAGTTGCATACTATATTTTTTTTTTGAATTTATCCACAAGCCATTTGAAAGTTCATAGTTTTACCCAAAAAGGGAAAAAAAAAGAGTGAGCTAATAATTTATGTCATTGACTTTTAACGTAGTTTACTTGTAGAAAATAAATAAAACATTATAAATTCAAATTTTATGAATTTAATAATATTAATGTAATGAAATAAATTATTGCTAGAATTTTTCTAGCTAAAAATTTTGTTAATCAGGGGACATTATATTTTAAAAACATATTCAAGATTTAATTGAAAAATAAAAGTCCGAAAGTTTAAAAAGTCTTCTAAAATGAAAATATATTAAAGTGTATTGTAAGTCTACCAAGATTTATTAAAGTCAATAAAAATTAATGAAATCCATTAAAGTCAGCTACTTCCAAAATATCAATCAAAATTTTTAAAAATCTAAATTAAATGCACCTCCTGAAATATGATGGAAGAAATCATGTGGCCACAAGTATTGTTGTTTACATATGCATGCCTTAATATCGAAGGAACAAAATCAGACACACCATATATCCAACCCTTTTATGTAAAAAGTAAGAAAATGTTACTTCTCAAATAGAGTAAAATCATTTGAAAAAAATTATAAATCGCTTTTAAATTGAATTTTACAAATTAAGTTAGTATTCAACGCAATTTAATTCTCGCTAAGCAATAATTTTACAAAATTCATATACTTTACAATCTCAAATCTTGCTTGATGAATGAACTATGGTCAACATGAAACTCATGATCATATAACTTGATTTGAGGCCATATGATCGCAAATTTATTCCTCAACTTGATAAATTTCGAGTCTCTTTTAAGGCAATCTATATTAGTCCTATGTATTTCAAAATAGTCAAGTATTGTAAAAGATCAAATAATAGAGAGCCAATGCCCAACAAAAGCACCTTTGTGGGATAGTAATGCATAGAATATCATCAATGTGCTCATCAAATCGAGCCAACCTTAATTTCAAAACAAGGCAAAATAGAGTACAAGTTATTTGATGTTTCATTTTATTATTACACACAACACTTAGACCAAAGATGAGAACATAAATTAGATTACAAGAAGAGATTATCTCTTATTACCGCTTCAAAGTGTCTTCCGAGACTACCAAAGCCATCATACCGCAAGAAAAAGAAATTGTTCAAAATTCAATTACATAAGCGAAAAAGGGAATTCTTAGAAATTATAGTATACCACAAAAAATGATGCTCGCTTCGTAGTCGAATTTAAGCTCTTCAATGTCCTCGTTGTTCTTCCGTGGTTACATATCATATTCTTCGAAAGCTTCGCACACATTACACCTTAATCATCTCAGAAGTTGGAATATCACCTAAAATGGGAGGGATCATCTACACACAACACTTAGGAGTTGTGGACCAAGAAGAGAATGTGAATTAGATTACAAGAAGAGATTATCTCTTATTACCGCTCAAAGTGTCTTCGTAGTCTAACAAATGCAATGGGTCCCGCAAGAAAAAAGAAATTGTTCAAAATTCAATTAAATAAGCTTAAAAGGGAATTCTTAGAAATTGTAGTATACCAAAGAAAACCGACGCCTGCTTTATAGTAAGAGATTATGATGAATTTAAGCTCTTCATTGTCCTCTTGTTCTTCGTGAATTTGCTTAGCGATTCTTCGATAGCTTTTGTGCACCTATATACCTCAATCATCCGTAGTTGGAATATCACCCAAAATGGGAGGGATAATCTTCAAACTGTTGCATGATTGTAAAACTAGTCATTGAAGTCTTGGGAAATGATCACTGAGGTATTCCATTCCTCAATTCTGACTTCACTTAGTTTCAAAAATTTAAGTTGTGGGAATCCACCTTCACTTGTGTCCCATTGATTTCCTCAAAGACAACATATTGTAATTGGAGAACCTCAAGGTACTCCAATTTCCCAATTATATCCATTTGTTCCGAGACATGTGTGGACCAACTAGAGTCAATTGTTTGAGATTTAAGGGTAGACTAATGAAACCGGACGATAGAACTGATGATTTGAGCTTCAATGATTCGAGTTGATTAAGGAAGTCGAAAGAATAATTGAGTGAAGATTGAATACCGACTTTAAGTCTCGCAAAGTTTGGGCTTAACATCTCAAAATTTTCGATCCGTTTCATCGAAAATTCTAATCACGTAAATACCAGTAGGTTATTATTTATTTGAAGCTCTCATCATTAGTTGCTTGTCAAGGCAAGATGCAATCAAGTACCCCCGCGAGAGAAATGCATGTGTCTCAAACTTGCATATTAAGAAGGATATCGTATTTCAATTTCATCAATAGAGTGCACAACAAGACATTCTAGTCTCAGGAAGCTTTCCATCGGTGGTAGTCTCGCTTGAAATTTTCAAGCACCTTAAGTGAACCAGATTTTCAATTCCAATTATATCACAACCGTAGTGGATTTTGAAAAATCTAAGACCCTAACAACTTTGCAAAATGCATGAGATACATGTTTGCCAAATCAAAACCTAGAATATAGAAGAGAGCGCATACGCGGGCCAAAAGGTATCGAGTGATTATCGATATGTCGTTGTCGATACTCGTGACGATGTTGTTGCCGATACATCAATACTGATCAAGGACCGAGCGGATCATCATCATTACCGGTAACAACATAATCACATAATTGATGGGGTCATCAAATATTGTAAGCATTATTAGTAGGCTAAAACAAAATGGACTTAAAATCAAAGAAAAATAAGAGAGATTGAACTTACACTTTGACCACCTTCAAAAGTTATTTTCTTCAAATTTTCTCAAGCACATTTCACGCAATAGATCATGAATCTTACAAGTTTTGACCCCACCATCAAATCTTCTTCCCGCAACAAGTACCAGCTCCTATCGATTAGTTTCATCGACATCCTAGTGCCACATCCTCTAAGCTTATCTTCTTCCTTCTTTACAAATCCTTCCTGCAACCCATAGCGATATCAACTGTGACAGGATTTCCATGTCTTCCTCGAATGCTCCAAAGTATAGAAAACATGGTCTCAAATGCATCGTAAATGCTTGTAGCTAAGTTCTAATAACGGATAATCTTGCCTTGGGTTCGGGATTTATGTAAACTAAAAATTTGTTGCAACTTTTAGCCACAAGTGTTCTTTCTTCTCCATATCTACAAGAACTCTAGCCATCACAACCACCGCAGTGGGTAAGCAAGACAATTTGTTGCAATTTGCTTCCCAATGTCTAGCAATTGTTGAGGACAATTTTCATCTTTGAACACTTTCCTTTGTAATAATTCCCAACATTCATCTTCCGGCTGTAAAAGGAAGTGCAATTATGACACTACGAAGTGAAGCTTCTAAACCAATTTCTTTATTCCGAGTGGTAAATAAGATTCTCGCCCAATTCCATCATCCGAAAATATCTTTTCAAATCATCCCACACTTTGGTATCCCATATGTCATCCATGACAATAAGATATCGATTCCTTTTAAACTTTTGTAAAGATTTTCCGCCAAACTTTCATCATCCATATTCTCAATTTTTTTTTCAGACGGTTTTTATCGACCTCAAAATGGCAATCAAAATATCTTTCCGATTATATGTTTGAGAAATAACACACCGTGCATGCTCGTAAAAATGATAGACAACAGAGGGATTATTATAAACTTTATTTGCTAAAGTCGCCTTACCAAGTCCAGTGCATTCCAAAGATGGAAATAAGTTGCGCTTGTTCTGCTCCTCCAACAAGTTGTTCTCGCACTTTCGGCCACACCTTGTCAAACCCCACAACAATGTCTTCCAAAATAGGAGGTTCAAGATTGCAACGATACTTGTTCACCGGATATTTTGAAACTTCTCGCACCCAAATTACATCAAGTTTTTTCTTAATTTCTGGATAGACATCTTAATAAGTCAATCTTCTCAACGAGTCGAGGGAGCCCGAGCGCCGAGATACTAAACAGAGGAAACGAGTTGATAACATATTCAACTTCATATGCTATGCTCATCGTCAGATCAAAATGTCCTCATGTCCCGCCTCCCGCCGATAGTTATGTTGGTGACTAAGATCCCAAAGACATTAGCCCTTTGTGAAGCATTATAACTGATCATTACGCCAACAATCCTCGCCGTAATTGTTATTGATTAGGTACATGAGATCATCAAGAACGGAATCAAAATGAAGAGTGAAACCAGAGCAAAGTTGTTTGAGCCATATCACTAGCATCATTGAGACCGCGATGCAAAGGTTTTGATCTTTGGTTTCGTGAGCTCAAACTTTGGTAGCAAATCGAAAGAGCAAGATCCAATATTCCAATATCCTAACTAAGTGCTCATTGACCGTAGCTTTGATATCCGCTATTGAATTCTCGGCTTCTTCCACCTCAAGAATGCTCAAGAGTCTGAATGCAAGAAACTTCGACTTCATTAACCACGCCCATATCCGCTATTTTTTCCCCTCAATGATCGATAGAATACAAGAGAGGTGAAAAGAAGGATAAAAGAAACCTCCAACCTCATTAACCACAAATTTATATCAATCAATATATTGTCATGGGCAGAACGCATCACAGACGCCAAGAAAAGCAATAAGAAATCCAAGCTCTGTCTCTGGATAATTTGAATTGAACCATTTACACAAGAAATGAAATCGGGATCAAAACGTAGGAGGACTTCTAGCTTAGGAGGAGAAAGTTGACGAAGACCGCAACAACTTGATTAGGATTGGGAGTAGTGTTGGGGAAAATAGTTCACATGATCGCTGATTCTTGCAAAGAACAATCGATGCGGCTCGATTAATATTGTCCAACTCCACAAAGGTAACACCAAGTTATAACGACAAACTAAGAAGGACCTATTTCACCAAAGGAAATAAAAGGAGGAAAAGGGTTGCAATTTTCACAAAGAAAATATCAATTAACAATGGCTGAGGCTTTTTCTGGTTTTGCTGCTAATCACGCCTTTTCACATGTGTACAATGGTTGTGATTTTATGGTTATAATTCGTGGTGAATTCTCTGCCCAAACAAACTAATATTTATAGTGTAATAATATATATTATATATGGTACAATATAATATATAGGTATGGTAATAGTATAATATATTAACACATAATATATTATACCCTAAATATATATAACCCAATTATATTATACCCTAAACCTAGTCATTCCCACTTTCAACCGGGTCAAACACATCACAACCGAAAGCAACCACCCAAAGGTACATTAAAACCTCCAAGTGACCCACACACGCCTTTCATTAATTTGGGCTAACACACTTGTGGAGTGGACTATACAATTATCATTCAATCTCGGCTCAAAGCCTATGAAGATATAACGGTCTATTAATCATCATCGCCTTGGTTTATTTGAGATCACAAAATCCCAACAAACCTCCACCTTGATCCAAATATACCAAACCCCAAAAGTAAAACAAATAGCTTAGTAGTTGTTAAAAAGGATTCCAAACAAATTGAACTTTACATGATTTTCATCAAGTTTAGAAGTGTCACCAACTTCTAAACTTTACCATTGTGAGCACCTTAGTGCCCATATTTGCAAGGTTATAAACCTTCAAATATCTAAACAACAACTTTAAAGCTTCCCAATGTTCGGGACTCGATCAAACATGTACCGCTTAAACACTAACAATAAAGGCCAAGACCGCCTAGTGCAAACTATCAAGTACATAACGGAGCTAATAACATTTGAGTAGGAGTTTTACTCATAAACTCCTTTTTCTTATCCTGCTCACGACAAGATAAATTGTTACCAAGAGGCACATAAGTGGTTCGCAATTAACAATGCCAAATTTCTTTAAAAATTTAAGCACATACGAGTTTGATACACATAATAAGCATGAATTTGACCTATCTCTATCAATCATACCAAGGAACTTTCTAGAATGTCCTAGGTATTTCATGTCAAATTCTTTACTTAACTCAACACTTATCTTGTTTACCACTTTCATGTTAAGGCCATCCAATAACATGTCATCCACATAAAGTAACAAATACACACAATCATCATTTGTGCGTGGTTCGTAATACAAGCAATTATCAAACTCATTCCTCTTGTAACCAAAAACATGTGAATCAAACATTCTATACCACTTACCCTCGGCTACTAGCCTAGCCTCGTATCTCACAAAGCTCACTCAAGGTACCCTTTTTCACCTTATAAACCCATTTGCATCCCACTATGGATTTATCCTCAGTTTAGGAACCAAATCCCAAGTTTGATTCCTAATAAGAGAACTCATCTCTTTTCATGGTACTAAACCATTCTATGGACTTCTCACCTTTATAGCCTCCAAAAGGTATTCGCCCTTATCAACTAGTTCCCGATAACTAGCATAGGCTATAGTGAAGCCTGATAGTCTTCTGGGTTTCCTACATGGTCTCCTCTTCTATCTCTCGCCAATTGATAATTAGCCAAAGGATTTTGGTCAACGGGATTTTCCTCTATCACATCCTCATTACCCATCGTATCTATGTTCTCACGATTTTGATGTGTGTCACTTCCACCTCACTATGGTGATGGGGATGGGGTACTCACTTTCTCCACCTCAACTAGGGACTCTTCTCTAATGGTTTCTTGCTGTTTTTCACTCTCTAAACAAGGCATATTTGACTCATCAAAATGACATCCCTGACTAATGATGATTTTCACACCCTTTCGCTCCTATCCCACAACCTATACCCCTTATTACCCTCCGGGTATCCTAAGAAAACACATTTCCTAGTCTTGGGATCTATTTTTCCTCACTCCGATGAAAGAAAGCAAAGACAAACAAAAGTCTTAAGTATGGAGTAATCAAAGACATTTACCATACCATTTTTCATACTTGTATCACCATTTAAAACAATAGAAGGAGTCATATTAGTCAAATAGCAAGCAAATATAAGCTTTCAATTCCAAAACGATTCAGCATACCGTAACTCAACATCATACATTTAACCTTATCAAGCAAAGTACGATTCATCCTTTCAAAGAACCCCATTCTCGCTGAGGAGTGTAAGGCACGCTTTTATATCCAAGAATGCCACACTCATAACACAAATTATCAAAGTCAACATTGCGTAATTCAAGACCATTATCATTACGCAAATATTTAATCTTTCACCGCTTGATTCTCCACCGAACTTTCCAATTTTTAAATTTAATGAAAGTTTCACTTTATCTTTCAATAGATAAACCCACACACGCCCTGGAGAAATCATCAACAATAGACAAAAAATATTTGTTACCACCAAAAGTGGATTGCTCCCCGGACCCCACAAATCAAGATGAATGTATTCTAACACTCTACTTGTCTTTGTGTGTGCTAGATGAAAACGATATCCAACGATGTTTTCTAAACACACAATGATCACAAAAGGGATGTCGACACCGATCATTACCAAACACACCCTTGTCGTTAAAGAACTTAAGTCCTTTAACACTAATGCGAAGCTAACCTATTGTGCCACATTTGTGTGATCAAGTCAATGGAAGAGATAGTGGAATTTAGACCACTCATCACTTCAAAGATGTGTAACATATATGCCATTTCTCCTAGTAGCTTTAAAAGCTCTAAGTGCACCCTTACACATTCTAATCATGCCATCACCAAGCCTACCCATGAAACCTCGTACTTAACTCCCCATAGAAATCAAATTCCTACCCATATGCGAACATATCCGACTTCTCTTAATGTATGCACAAAGTCATCACAAATTTAACAGCTACATTACCAACACCGCAATTTATATGCAACTCCATCCCATGCAACTACATGTCCATGATCAAAGATCATGCAAATGATCAAACCAAAACTTATTTGAAGTGACATGAAAAGATGCACCGGAGTCAAGAATCCACTCATGTATACGAGAGTTCATAGACAAAGTTAATCTCACCAGCTCGTAATTTAAAAGCATGCAAACCTCACCATACTCATCACTAGAGGTCACTAAATTTGTCTCTCTCTCTCGATCTTCTCCTCTCTGCTTGTTCTTCTCTTTATAACACTCACCAATGAAATGTCCAATCTTCCCACACCCATAACATTTCTTTCCTTTTGCCCTCCCATGCGACTTAGAACGACTTCTACCATTTCTATTGCTACCACTATTTTGCCCACCTCCACTTCCACTCCCATCTCCGACCGAGGTTCACCCTCACAAAATGGACTTCACCATTTTTCTCTCATTTTTCTCGAACTTCAACTCTCTCCTTACTTTTTTAAAGAGTCTATGACAATGTCGTGTAAGTGGTCTCCTTCCATACTTAATGGCATTCTTGACTTCCTTATATGAATCAGAATGGCATTTAACAAAATGATAGCTTTGTTAATTTCAGTGGACCATTTCACCACAGCTTGTAATATCTTGCACAAGCTTATTAAAACATCAAGATTGTCATCCAAATCCTCGAGGGATCAATTTTGAAGTCGAAAAAGTTTCAAGGAGATAAATTTTATTCGAGTGGATCGATTAAATAAAGCTCTTCTATTTTTTCCAAAGCATTTCAGGAATCAAATTTTTCAACTTTTCGCAAAACAGTGGTCCGACAAATGCAATATAATAGAAGTGTAAGCAAGTTCATCAAAATCTTTTTCTCGATCCTCAAGAACATTAGACCATAAGAATTATCAATAGCTTTTGAAACTTTTGTCGAACCAAAATACCTTTCATTTTTGTTGCCAAATAGAAAAATCACCTTTACCAAGAAAGACACTCAAGTCAAAATGATGTGCGCACATCTTAACAAATAAGAATATACACCAACAAGCACCTCAAGATAATCACGCAGTAAATACCTAAGGCCTCAATATACACCGCTTTAGATTCCTGTGGTTTCGTAAGATTCATGATCTCAGATCAAGGGAATTGTCAAACGGTAAAGTCCAGTGACAATTCTAAATAATAATGCACAAAAAATAAAGTATCGCAAATAATCAAGACCAAACAAAAGCTAACACAAGTCACAATAATGGGCACCTAAATTCCTAGCAATGTGCAATGGTTACCCCCACACTCAGAACCCCAAACCTAATGGCCACCTCACACGATGAAACCTAATAGCCACCTCACACGATGACTAGTAATCGGAATGTAAAAAGATTAGCCAATTTACCAGAGAGCGACCAAATCGACGGTCCGTCAGAAATAGGAGAGATGCGAAACAAATTAAAAAGAAATCAAAGAAGAACAGAAACCACACAAGTCGGAAAACCACGGGCGTTTTGCAAACGCCGAATACGCTCACTATCGAATCATTGCATAAGTCGTCCTGACCACTTAAAATTATAACCCACCACCACAAAAGGTCGTAAATAGGACGAGATCACAACGCCGCCGCCCACTGCCGAATACCTCTCAAGCGCCCACACGCCGCCTCAAGAAATTCAGCTCAAAATCACGCCACCCACGCCCGCCGCCCGCTGCCCCACGCGCCGCACGCGCCCATCACCGCCAGCCCGCCGACGCCGAGTCGGAAATATGGTCTCCGCTCACAAAGATGACGCCCGCTGGCGTAAAATGGACTACGATCCGGGCAGATTTGTGTTTCTTCTTCTTCGTTAACTGACGACCCAAAATTAATTTTCTTGCACTACTAATGCCACCGGTGGCTCGATACCAATTGTTGGGAAAATAGTTCACATGATCGCCGATTCTTGCAAGAACAATTGATGTGGCTCGTCGATTATATTGTCCAACTCCACAAAGGTAACACCAAGTTACAAATGACAAACGAAGAAGGACCTATTTTACCAAAGGAAATAAAAGGAGGAAAAGGGTTGCAATTTTCACAAAGAAAATATCAATTAACAATGGCCGAGGCTTTTTCCGGTTTTGTCACCGATCACGCCTTTTCACGCAGTGTACAATGGTTGTCATTTTATGGTTATAATTCGCGGTGAATTCTCCGCCAAACCAACTAATATATATAGTGTAATAATATATATTATATATGGTATAATATAATATATAGTATGGTAATAGTATAATATATTAACACATAATATATTATACCCTAAATATATGTAACCCAATTATATTATACCAGCACCACACGACACGACATGGTCGCTTACGCCAAGACAGTGCCCCATCCAAGCCCAAGAAGGGCCCAACTCATAATCATCAAGAACCCCATCCTGGCTCTACTAGGCCTTGAAGGGCCCACACACGCTTGAGCCTTCTAAGCCTGTGAACCATGAAGTCATGTGGAGGGCCTCTACACCAGATGCGTAACCATAGGCTCTCGCCAGCCACGATCATTCAGAATCAAAGAAGCAACTCAATATGCCGGGCAACCAGAGAAGTAATTGAAGAAAGATCATGCTGATTGGGCGATGAATCTTACAAGGAAATACAATCATGATCTCCTCAAATCATGCAACGTGATAAACTCAAGGAAAGAAGGCAATCTCGTGTATCTTTATCACATAAGGAAGGAGGATCCGATTGAAGATCGAATCGATTTGTCTTCCAAATCAATTAGAATTCCGCGCTATAAATACAACGCTCCTGCTGTTCCAATGTACGACTTTTTGCTTAAGAATCCCATCCCAAACTCGCGCAAATCTCTCGTCATTGCTTGTCTCCCACATCCCTTTTTGTTCCCGCCTGCGTATCTCCCATATACCAAAGAATGACTTGATCGCCGGAGTGCCAACGATCGCCTGACCCTTTTCTCCTGGAGATCTTGGTGCCTAACGGCCGCCTTAGTGCGTGTAACATACTAGCCGGGCAGAGAGTGATCGAAGATCCGCTGGCACGCTGGACTCGCAAAGTGTTCGTGACGTCAATGCATCAAGCGCCTGCTCAGGGAAAATGAAAACCTTACACGACCAAGTGTTTCATGGTAAAACGTGTCTTCTACCCAAGAAGCATGACATCCGAACAATCCATTGTAAGACGCAGGTGGAGTCCCACTGATTACTCAACTCCGCGACAGAGAGCTGCTCAAGACCCATGCTAACGCCACCCGTCACGTAAAGAGAAGACATCAAAAGAAACGAACGATGGAACAGAGAACCAGACCTCAAGACGGACAACGCCGGATGAAGGCCACGCTTGAATTGTTGGAGAATCAATCCTCCAACATGGACCCAAGCGAGCCGCGTGCCGTGAGGAGTCCTCACCCACCGGGTTCACCGGATGTACCCATGGTTCTCGAAAGGAACCCCTGCTTCGACGGGCACGAACCCTCAAAATCCAAATCAAGCCCCGCAACGGTCACAGTGGAGACCCTTCCCTGCAGACGAAAAGCCACAAGTTTCCCGCAATAAGCATGTTTGACAAAGTTGGGAGTGGGTCTTCGATCAGACCTCCCAACCCACACACAAAGAAAGCGCAGCCGACTATAGCGAGGCCCTCGCATTTAAAAGAAGAAGGACCCAACAATCAAGAAAAGGCCAAAGACGGCAAGGACAGTCGGAATGTTATGAGGACGATGATGACGAGAACTCATCGTTTCACCAACTACATGAAGGCAATGGAGGTGCCACCCAACTTCCGAATGCCTATCATGGACAAGATAATGGAAGAGGTGATCCCACTCGACCACATAAACACCTACAAGACAAAACCTGTAGGCCAATCTCCGCAGTTGAAGTGTCGGAATTTCCATACCACACTCACGGTGACGCCAAGAGGTGGTACAACAAGCTAAGGCCGTGGAGTATCCGGTCGCCACAACTTAAGAGGAGTTCACAACGCCTTTCATCGGGCAACCTGGACGATGATTGCCGACATCGCCCAACTCAATGATATTCGCAAAAGGAGGGAGAAACCGCCAAAAGCTACTTTAAACGATTCAAAGAACATCATCAACAAGATCGAGACGGCGACCGACGAGAAAGCCCCTGATGCTACCGATAACAGTGGCTCCACATGCGAACCCCTTTTGGAGAGATGTTCAAATAGTCAACCGAAAGTCTACATGTACCAAATGGTGGACATGATCCAAACAAACCGATCAAGAAACAATCGAGAACAGAGAAAGAGTCGAAAAGCAGAGGAGATCGACACAGAGAGAGGGGGGCCGCCTCCGCAGCCCCTGCCTCCTGCTGTGAGGAGGCGCCCCTCAACCAACTAACAACCATTACCGGAGGTTCAATCAAACTGAGGTAGCCCCACCCATGGGCACCAATAGCGGCCCCTACCCGCGTGACCCCGCCCAAATTCCGTCAGACACACAGACCGTGGCATAACACTAAGATCGCCCGATGCGAGGGAGCTAATCAATCGCAGGAACCACGGGCCGAGCGAGAGGGATCAAGCGACGCGAGGATCGCCGAGGACCGCCCACACAAGGGCGTAAGACCTCCTCCTCAGCCAGAACGACGGACCCCGCCACACGGGAGGAAGGAACGAGGGGACAGGGACCAACCGAGGCCGAGAGGTCCCAAGGAGCCCCACCGTCCGAGAGATAAATACCATCTTCGAGGACCATATGTCCTGGGAAGCACGATGAACTCGCGACGTAACTACGCCAAGGCGCCCCGAGGAGAACCCCGAGAGTCGGGCAGTACACGGCATCGCCTAGGTGCCGCCAATCTCATTCACATCGAAGAGGACGAATCCGGATACACTACCCGTATTGCGACGCCTCCAGTGGTACGCGCCATTGTCGCCAGAACGGCTACCAGCCGGATGATGGTCGATTTACTAAAGTGCCATGAACATCCTATTCGGCAAAGGCGCTCACCAAAAACGGACGCGGATCACGAACCCACTACCATCATCGAGCCGCTATTTGGTTTCACAGAGACAGCCTCGCCCTCATGAGGAAAAAATTACCCCTGGCGGTAGATTTCTGGGAACCACCTTGCCACCTCCGTAAATTCATAGAGTTCCTAATAGTGACACCCACTCCACCTACCATTGGGTCCTCGTAGGCCCGCTACAAGGATTTACAGCGATCACGCCCATACACCACTTCGCGATGAAATTCTAATTTCTGGGAATAGCTAAAATCCGTGGTAATCGATTTGAGGCACTGCATGCTACATGAACGCTAGGAAAAAGTCGCCAAACGCAAGGATATCTTCCCACCGCAAAGAATCCGAGACCTTACCGCCGGCATTTCTATTTTGTCTTTTCCCCGCATTGTTTTGATCTCTTTAGAGATTTTTCTTTTGTCGAACGCCAGAAACTAGGCGCCCGCTTAATAATATTCGCCTTTATGAATCAAGCATCCCCAAGCTGAGAGTACCAATACTAAGAATGGGAGTGTGGTTCATGGCCAACTCTATTAACTCGATGGGTAAACATTTTACGCCAGAAGAAAGCAAGTACAAAGAACACGGGCAATGTAGGAGAGTATGAGTTCATGTCACCTCTATTAAATCACTGGTAAACATTTTAGGCGTAAGAAAGCAAGTACAAAGAACACTAAGCAATGATGGAGTGTGGTTCGCGGCCAACTCTATTAACTCATTGGGTAAACATTTTACGCCAGAAGAAAGCAAGTACAAAGAACACGATAAATGGGAGAGTGTTCATACCAACTCTATTAACTCATTGGTAAACATTTTTCACGTAAGAAAGCAAGTACAAAGAACACGGCAAATGTAGGAGTGTGGTTCATACCAACTCTATTAACTCACTGGTAAACATTTTCACGAAGAAAGCAAGTACAAAGAACACTAAGAAATGAGGGAGTGTGGTTCATGGGTCAATTCTATTAACTCACTGGTAAACATTTTTCACAGAAGAAAGCAAGCACAAAGAACACTAGCAATGAGGAAGTGTGGTTCATGTCCAACTCTATTAACTCACTGGTAAACATTTTACGCCAGTAGAAGCAAGCAAGTACAATTAACCCAACAAATGAGGGAGTATGGTTCATGGCTAACCCTATCAAATCGCTGAGTAAACAACAAGGCGAATGTGCGCAACTAGGATTCGCTCGATGGCAAATAAAATTCGATCATGACACGCGAATGTGCGCCACTGTGGGCATTATTTATGACCATACTTGTACCAATAACTTCGTAAGCGGCACTAAACATCGATTTAAACCCGAAACAAGTATGTAAAACGCGGGCATCACAAACACGATATAGGGCACGACACGCAAATATGAAGGTAACTCAAGACCTTTTTATTACGTAAATACAATACAATGTAAACATATATAATCGCAATATATTCTAAAACCCCACCGCCTCATCTGGGCCAAAGACATGAACGGGGTAACTAGATCTACTACGCCTATCCCTGGCTTACGCCGGCATCGCCCGTGTGTTGTGGGAACCCGACGTCACCATGATAAGGGGTCTCCCAAGCCAACCTCGAAAGTTAATTTGGTGGCTAATTAGGCCATACCGCTCAAAAAGGTCAAGTGATGCCTTTTTCTCGCAGCTGGAGACCCCCATCCCCACCAACCATTCAGAGAGAGCTCACAAGGTCATGCCTTTCAAATCCCCACCCCATACGCTTGGTCCCCGAACGCTGATTGGCCGATTTTTGGTCTCCTCAATGTCGATTCTCGATTGATCGGACATCTTGATGCCACCTCCACCGCACCACCATCACACATTTTCTATCTCCGCCCTCGATCGCACGATAATGGCGTGTTAAATGCAACAGCCTCACGATGGAAGAATCTTGTTAGTTTGCATCCTATTTATAAAAGACTACGCTGGAAAGAGGTGTAATGCAATAAATACTACCATAACAGGAGTCTAGAATGGCGCACGGACGTTTCTACTCCCCAAGGCGTTGAAGACCCCAACCTTCCCAAGTTCCACTAGGTGTCTCACAGGCCATCAATGCTAGGGGAATGATTCTCATATTTAAAGCACCTTCCTCCATCGCCACATACGTAATCGAAACGTTGTTTTCAATTAATCCTGCAAAAACATAAGGATTACGTAATATAAATGCCTGTCCGCCTTTCAAGTGGCTCCAGACACCGCGGGCCTCCCTTAGCTGGAGGGGGTACCATCACCTACTGACCAGTCCAAGATCGGAGTTGAGCCTTCATAGGGCCCCCGCCAAGGAAAGAAAGGTCCCATTCCTGTGGACCTCCATGATGCTTCCACCAACCGCCGCTTTCACCGTCATCAAACGCGGCAAGGTCCAGACACTTGACGTTTCCACAAATGCATCTTGATAAGCCTTCACCGCCTGGGTCCCAAAGAATCAGACATTCTGCCCGACCTCTCCGCCCAAACTCGGTCCGCCAAACAATTTTGCCCTCCTCCGCGACGATGGTCTCCACCTTACTAGTCGCGATGGCGAGGGCTTCCTATGGAAAGTCCCCGTCCCTCGGTCAACTTTGGCCTTCAACAAGGCTTCAAGGCCTTCTAGACTTTTCTCAAGCTCCCATTGCTTCCAAGCGGCCTCAAGCAGCCCGCTTTGTTCCCTGGCAGCCTTCCCGACACCTTTCGAGGCCTCAGGCTCAATCTCATATTTCTCCCAATATCCGCCTCCCTTGCAACCGAGGCCGAGTTTGAATCGGCACCTCTTTCTGACTCCACCAGGTCTTCGAAATGAATCAAATTTCACCTCCTGACAAATTTCATGACTTGCCCCTCCTCACGGCAATCGTCATAACTTTCCACACATCGAATCAGCCCCCTTGCTCAAAGACCAGCCCCAGATCGTGTCATTTCTTCCATCTTCACCGCACCCCGCACAAAGGGTCCCCATCGCCAGCCTTTCTCTCATTTCGGGTCCAAGATTTCAGTGCACGCTTGCGCCATCATCGCGGACGAGCCAGAGCATCTCTAGGACTAAGTTTCCGCCCTCCCGACGTCAAGGGTTATCCGGACGGGCCCCTCGGTCGACGAGGGGCCGTGTTCTTTACACCCCTGGCTTGCCCCGACTTACGGGCATCCCCCATAAACCCCCTCCGCACACTGGAGCCTTCCTCTTCACAAGACCCGCATCGCCCACATCCCTGCAGAACGCCCTTCCCCTTATCCTCGGCCGGGATGGGGCCGAGACTCGGCCACGGGCCGACCTGAGGGAGGGGAGGAGGAACGACCGACTCAGGGCTGCCTCGATCGAGCAAAGCAATGGGATACCTTACACGATGACACTGCACCTCCCTGACGGGCACCGCGTAAGACCCCTCCGCTAAACAGGCGCAGCAAGGTGGAGTGTGGACACGCTTTGAACCCGAAGTTGCAAGCACATACGCTAACGAGCGATGCGCCCCAGATAATTCCACGCCATAGCACCATAACACCCAAGCAGTGAGACTTACACATTAGTCCGCAATGACCAAAAGTTTATCGCCTTTTAAAAGATTCCTCGAGTGCTCCTAAGTTGTCACGAGAGATCAACCTTATCCCACTTCGACCTCGCCTCCTTGGCTTCTTCTGATCGCGGCTTCCCGCAACCGCAAAGGGAACAAACACATCAAGTCGTGAATCGTAATCAAGATTTCATACGACAAGTGGCGAAGTTATACCAAGATCCCCGAAATGTCGAGTGGATAGACACGCAAGGAAGGAGGTCCCCAAGCGTGAATTCCCAATCCCCGCCAACGAAGATGAACCTCTCCTTCCAGCCAGTGCACCTTTGGTTGGGACCGCTTGGTCGCCCTCCATTTCTCGACCCGGCGGGAGATATATTATACCATCCCATGGACCGACAAGGCCTGGTATATGGACTCGAACTCCCCGGGAGACAAGTCTCCTCCACCTTGGCAACACTCCACAAAATGTAGGAAGCTACCATCCGCCCCACCCATTCGGCAAGATTTGACAAGCGGGCCAGTTCCACCCCTCAACACTGGGCGGAAAAAAGGACGCATGGGTAGGCTAAGGCCTCACGATCGCAGTTCGTGAGATCACCACATACCCTTCTGGGAGGATGGTCGGCACGCCTTCCGAGCTCTGGGACTCGAAAGGCCACTACCAGAGAAGGAATATCGTAGGACAACCGTAGATATCCTCCAACTCCGCCTCGCGATCCTCGATCGAGCCATGGACGCCTGGGCCTGTCGACCGCTTCAGCCTCCTCGCCCAGAGCCCCTCGCAATGAGCATCCTCTTATCTAGAGATCTCCTCATCTCGTGCACCTCGCCCGCCTCCCTTCACTACTGCCTCCCCACGCACGGGGGTCCGACCTCCTCCCACTCACCAACTCGAGCCGACGGTTTCACAACCTGAGGTCTTGATTCACCCTCCCACGACTCCGTAAGAGGAGGACGATGTAGAGGCCGATCAAGAAACACCCCCAATAATACTAGGTTTGTGGGAGCGCTTGACGGGTTCTCGCGAGTCGTCGCTTCCAGATGACATTCGGGTCGCCTGTGCACGTGGTATCGACTACGACTATGAAAATAAACAATGCAAGCAAATTTCAACCGCTTTCGAGCGCCACCCTCGAATGTACGACTCAAACGGCACACCAAATACAAGCCGCCTCGCTTTATCGCAGTAATAACCACAAGAAGCACGGCAGGTAGGAGAAGGTGCAACGCTCAGCGGATGCCCGATTTTATAAAGGCGCACTTCACTCATCCACCATCCCGGATCCCAAGCTGCCCATCTAGGTATACTGGATGGTCGACGCGGTCTCGAATGGTATAGTAGGCGTGAAAGCTTAAACCTACTCACTTAGTAAATCAAGGACGACGCCCCCACGCTACCCCCATTCTCCTTCCTCACGCCGACCGCATTTAACGCGTGCACACCCTCTCTCATGATCGCCCCGACTGCAGAGGGACAAATTGACAGACGTAATCACGCCATCGTGGATACGCCAAGATTGCCTCGCCCCTCAAGCCCCTCACCGCATGAATGTTCTGGCTCGCACTGGGAGACTATATATCGAGGGTAGGTCAAATTACTTCCTCACGAACCACCTTAAATTACTCCCACAACCACCTCGAATTACTTCCTCCAACCACCCGTGAGAATATATTTCCCGCAAGCACATCAAATGCGGATATCCTCAAAGTCCCACGCCCATTATAAATAATAGCTTGGACTGGGGACTATTGTTACCACACGACACGACACGGTCGCCACGCTAAGCAGCACAGCCCCATCCACCCAAGAAGGGCCCGCCCATAACTGTCAAGAACCCTATCCGGGGCCCCACTAGGGCCTCTGAAGGGCCCGCACACGCTGAGCCTTCTGTAGCCGTAAACTGCTGAGTCATGCGGAGGGCTCTCTACCGCATGCAACCATAGGGCCTCGCCAGCCACGATCATTCATAACCAAAGAAGCAACCTCGATATGCCGGGCAACCAGAGAAGTAATTAAAGAAAGATTGCGCTGATTGATCGCATGAATCTCACAAGAAAATACAATCATGATCTCCTAAAATCATGCAACGTGATAAACTCAAGGAAGGAAGGCAATCTCGTATCTTTATCACATAAGGAAGGATGATCCGATTGAAGACCGAATCGATTTGTCTTCCAAATCAATTAGAATTCTCGCGCTTATAAATACAACGCCTCCTATTGTTCCAAGGTACGCACTTTTTTGCTTAAGAATCCCACCCTAAACTCGCTTTCAAATCTCCGCTTTGTCTCTCCCACACCCCTTTTTTGTTCCCGCCTCGTATCTCCCATATACCGGGCAATGACTTGATCTTCTGAGTGCCAACGATCGCGGACCCTTTTTCTCCGGAGATCTTGGTGCTTCAACGGTCGTCCTAGTGCGCAGATAACATACGAAATGGGCAGAGAGTGACTGAGATCTGCTGCACGCGATCGTGCAGTTCGTACGCCAACAATACCTTAAACCTAGCCGTCCCACTTTCAACCGAGTCAAACACACTAAGCACATCGAAAGAACGAATTCAAAAGGTACATTAAAACCTCCAAGTCGACCTACACACGCCCTTCATTAATTGGGCTAACACACTTATGAGCGGACTATACAATTATCATTCAATCCTGCTCAAAGTTCTCAAGATATAACGGTGATATTAATCATCATCGCCTTGATTTATTTTGAGATCACAAAAAATCCCAACAAGTAGAACTAATATTGATATCATTTACTTATTTGGGGACTTTGAAGAATACCCAACCTCTTTTTCAATCGACAATAATTTTGCAAAAATTTCATTCCATCAATTCCAATATCTTCTAAGTCAATACAAAAAGACTTTTAACGATCAATTACAAGTGTACCGGGAGGACACAAAAGCTATATAGTCGATCACAATTGTATTCCCGAGGATACCAAATAATTATCTTCTCAGAATAACATAGTGAAAGGATGCACAAATTGCGTAGGAAAAATGTAAGATAATCAAAAGGAGTGGATTTTAACAATAAAAAAACCAACAATTGAGAAGTCAGTATCTTGAAGCCATGGAAATGGAGCTTTGTAAAACCGTAAAAGGAACAAGACTACTAATTATTGAATATGGGTACAATTTTATACGGAACGAACTAGTGGCTCAAATAAGAAGCGCCCATCGACACTTGTCTGCGCTTATTTGGCCAACTGTAAGATTAGATCATTCCCCAGCCCTACAAGCGCAAAAGTCCAAAAATACTTACAAAGTGTGTTGGTCCACACGATTCACTTACGTGTATTCAGAAATTACTAGCTAACTTAAATTATAATTTGGTGCCGATCTTCGTCATTTGTTGGCAGTGAAATTCCCCACCGCTGAGGTGCCGTCAGGGGATGTAATTTCCTACCCACGCAAGGGGCGAGATCAAGATTGTATAATTCTAAATTAAATGAAATATATTTTTATTTATATATTTCAGAAAATTAAAATTTACTATTTATTTATTTATCCACATACAAACAACTTATAAATATTTAAAAAATAATTTCAACACTTTCTAATATACTATACAATTCACATTTATTATACAATTAGTACAATATATAAAACACTATAAAAGAATACGCTCAAGACTAACAAGAAGATTAAGCTACACAAACAAACGAAAGTTAAAAGAGATTAATTTAAACTAAAGTGTAAGTTGAGTGATCGAATAAGGTTTCATTGAGTAGTCGAATCATTTTTTTTTAATTCACAATGCAACACATATAGCAATGTTTCTTATCCGATCCAACTAATTAATAAAACAAAACAAAGAAATTCAAAGAAATCTCAGTAATTTTTTGCTTTATAGATTTTATAAGATCTGTAATCATGAAGCAGACCCATCTGACAAATGGGTTAGGTAGAACCGAATCCAAATTTTGCTGACAAAAAAATTGAGGTAAAAGGAACCAACACAAAACAACAGAAATATTATTATTATTATTTTAACCATTGGTAAAAAATACAAAACACATCCTTAGAAATTTATTAATAATTTAAAGCTAAGTAAATTATCCACGGTCAATTAATGTGTATTGAGCTTCTAACAATAATATCAACTATATATAACAACTCAATCCAATTTAGTAGAAGTACGCAAGATTCACTCGTTCAATCAATAACTAGCTTTTTGACATTTTTTTATGAATGAGTGAGTTTGTTTCATCTTTACAACAAAGGCAATGTAAATGGAAATTGGAGAAATGAGAAATGACAAAGAACATTGAAAAGAGAAAAAATGAATTGGAAATGATTAATGAAAAAAAATAAAACACTTTTCCTTTGATATAGTGGTAGGGTCCACTAATATACCACTGTTGACTATTTCAGCATGTTACAGTCCCATGTGTCTTCTTCCCTTAATGATAATTTTTTTTTAAAAAATCATAAAATCAAACTCCAAAATAACAAATTGTTGAAAATAAAATTGAACTTTTATGTAAAATATGAAATTACATAGCGTAACCATTACACCACAACACCAATCCTATACTTTTTGTTTTGTTTCCTACTAATAATATACAAATTAAACAATTTCCTATTTCCTAACACCAATAGAAAGAGATGAAGAGAGTAGAAAGATGGACACAGGACACAGTTGAACCACGTGGCAACAATCTAGCAAAGGCATTTTATTAATCATAGGCGCACAATCATATTGATTGTTTCACAGTTTGTCCTCAATCTTTAATGTTGCTGCACATTGAGTCCCAAAAGCTTTCACCTTGATGGAATCATAATTAATACCAAAGTGTTAGTACCCGCATTAATGATCACTTTATCGCTTGTGTACTTGCATTAATGATCACCCAGAAAAAAAATTGTTAAGAGAAGTTAAACAATTTATAAACTTATTAAGTGGCAAAATCTTTGTACTTATATCACTTTGAATTATATTCTGTAGAATGTTTTATTCTCAAATTCTTGTTTTCTGTTCTTATGGAGGCTAAAGACTGACCTGTCCCTTTCATATCCAGCCAGAGATATTAGAATATATTTTTTATAAATAGTAGTGGAATAAACTATATTAGTATATATTATGCGAATTTGATGATTGTATTATTAATATATTTTATGAATTTGAAGATTGTAATAATTGTTTCAAATTGACCATTTGTATGAATGAAAGATTGAAATGATACGTTTGATTAAAATTGAATGGAAAGAAATTTCTACAAGCACAAAAAGATTAAGGCTATCATTGTAATTTACCCTTTATTATACAAAGTAATTGAATGTGAATAATTTTGTTTGCAAAAGTGGGTTAATTTCACCAATTAATCACTGGAAGTTATCTTTAAATTTTAAAAATACCATCAAGTTCAAAATCAGAATTCTGTATCACTAAAGATATATTTTTTTACGCCACACTCTTTAAATTTCTAATTCGAATTCATGATTGAAGATGACAACGCCAAGATAATGTATATTTATTTATCAGATTGAATTATATACTTTATATAATACATATTTTAAATCCCTATATTTTCAATTATCTTCAATTAAGCCCTCCAAATCAGATCTTATGTTATTGAATGTGAATAATTTTGCTTGCAAAAGTTAATAATTTCGATATGAGAAAGTTTCTACGCTGCTGCCCCTCACCCGCTGTAGTGAGGCCCATCACTGACATGCGCCAGAATCGGCACGCAAGATTTGTTACAGGACATGAGTGAGAGATACTCAATGTTCAACCCCAAGATGACACTTTCACACAATTCAAAATCAAAATCACACATACTTAATCAAACCCTGCATTTTGAGTGATTTCTCAAGCTCACCTGCGCTTTTACCAACTACCCTATGCCCTAGGGGCCAATGATTTCTAGATTTTTTGGGGTGGGTGGGGTGGGGGGAGGGGAAAGGGTGTTTGGCAATCTACTCCTCCCAAATTTTGTTTTTTGTTCTTATGGAGGCCAAAGACTGACCTGTCCCTTTCATATCTAGCCAGAGATATTAGAATTTTTTTATTTTTTATTTTTATAAATAATAGTGAACAAACTATATTAGTATATACCATGCGAATTTGGAAGATTGTGTTATTAATAAATTTTACGAATTTGAAGACTGTAATAATTGTTTCAAATTGGACCATTTGTATGAATGAACGATTGAAAATGATTAGTGTGATTAAATTGAATGGAAAAGAAATTTCTACAAGCACAAAAAGATTAAGACTATCATTGTAATTTCTACCCTTTATTATACAAAAGTAATTGAATGTGAATAATTTTTTGTTTGCAAAAAAAGGGTTAATTTCACCAAATGGTCACTGAAGTTATCTTAAAATTTTAAAACGGCCAATCGAAATTCAAAATCAAGAACTACATGATCACTAAAGATATTTTTTTACAAACCACACCCTTTTAAATTTCTAACTGGAATCTGGGTGACGAAGAAGATAACGCCAGACAATAATGTATATTTATTTATCAGATAAGACCATATATACTTTATATAATATTTATTTTAAATTCCTTATATTTTCAATTAAATTTCAATTAAGTCTCCAAAATTGCATCTTATGTAATTGAATGTGAATAATTTTGTTTTGCAAAAGTCAATGATTTCTGGGATTTATGATAAGGTAAAGTCTCAAGGCCAAGCCCCCACCCGCTGTGGTTGCCTCGACCGTGACTGATCAGAATCGACACGCGCACGAGTACGCAGAGTGATTACGGCGGAGAGAACACAAAGATTTCAACCCTCAATGCACTCCACAATATTTCAAGAAAATCGCCTCACATTTTAATCGAACCCTTGCTGATTTGGCGATTTTCCATCGTCACCCCGCGCTTACCTTTCAACTGCCTACTCAGCCTGGCCAATGATTTCAGATTTTTTGGGGGTTTTTTTTTTTGGGTGGGGGGTGGAAGGTTGCTACAATCTACTTCCTCCCAAATTTTTGTTTTCTGTTCTTATGGAGGCCAAAGACTGACCTGTCCCTTTCATATCCAGTAGCCAGAGATATTAGGAATTTTTTATTTTATTTTTTATAAATAATAGTGGAACAAACTATATTAGTATATATTATGTGCGAATTTGGAAGATTGTATTATTAATAAATTTTACGAATTTGGAAGATTGTACAAATTTGTTTCAAATTGACCATTTGTATGAATGAAACATTGAAATGATACGTGTGGATTAAATTGAATGGAAAAGAAATTTCTACAATCACAAAAAGATTAAGACTATCATTGTAATTTACCCTTTATTATAATAAAGTAATTGAATGTGAATAATTTTTGTTTGCAAAAGTGGGTTAATTTTCACCATGCATTACCGGAAGTTATCTTAAAAATTTGTAACTACCAACAAATTCAAAAAATCGCGTAACTACGATCACTAAAGATATATTTCTTCACAAACTGGCCACTACCTTAAATTTCTAACTCGAATTAAAGGACAGAAGATGATTAACGCCAGATAAACCCGACATTTATTTATCAGGATGATAAACCATATACTTATATATAATATTTATTTAAGCCTCTTATATTTTCAATTATCTTCA